>JANHGL010015316.1:0-10887 GCA_024611195.1 Ceyx melanurus | reverse complement strand
TTTCTGTTTTGTAAAAGTTTTATTTGCAGCAAAAAGAAAAACCTGATTTTTACAGAGTAATTTTATACCTCCAAAGAAACCTGTAGAGAAATTTTGAAATATTGTAGAAACTTAAAGCAACTTATTCTCTTACTTTGCTATGGTAACTAATATAGAAATATACATTCAATTTAAAGTTTTGTAGAAAACTTTAAAACATACAAAATATTCGGGCAAATTATTATTTTCATCATTAGATTATGGTTAATGGTTAATGCTAACAATATACTTTTTTATAAACAAAATTTTATTCACCACAGTATTAAACAGTTTCCAATTGTACTTTGAAGTTTTTTGAGGATACATGAATAAGCTCTGGAGATTTAGCAGTATAATCAACAATTGACCAACTTCTGAAGCCCTCCTAAAGCCAATGGTATCATTATATTTATTTGTTTTGTGCCACATAAAGTCCTGACTAAAAAAATAAAATAAGGACTTCAGGAGTTAGCCAGCAGTGCATTTTTATAGATATAACAGGATTACAGTGGATCTAGGGGATTGCATACAGTATTGTTCAGAAGTGTTTTTCCTTTTTGCAGCCTAACAGCCTCTCCTCTGGCTGCATTAGGCAGACTTTCAGAAGGAGAGAAAAATGAAACTCACTGGGAAAGCTCTTTTTGTTCTTACATACATTAAGAACTATACAGAGCTTTGCTATTGCTTCAGAAGTCACCTTCCTAGTCCATGGTTTCATCATAGCAGGATTTGCTTTCTTCAAAAGCAAATAGGTTAGTTAATTTCTCTGTCCTGAACAGAAATGTATGAAGTGCAGCAAATGCAGGTGTTGCTCATGATGCCTCCCATAAACTCAGTGATGCCTTTTTGTGACCAAGGGCTATAGGACTGGGCCCAACTATTGGGTGGGATTTTTAAGTTTAGCACGTACTTTATGGTAAGTGTGCATTAGATATTCTGCTAATTTGCTGCTATATTTTTCTAACAGCTACATTATTTAGTTTCATATAAAGTTTCATAGATGATAGACACTAATGCAAGTAATGCCTATGTGTGTGTTTGAAAGAAGTTTCTTACTCTGTTTCTATTGCCAAAAATAGTTAAATACCTCAGTCAAACTCAGAATGTCATTTTGGTACTTTACTGGTCACACAAGTCGTTATACACCAGTCAGAAGATGTGTCTTCAGTTTCTATTTAACTTCCCTCATGTCAGTGTTTCGTTTGTTTTTTCTCAAAGTTTAATAAATGTATTGTCTTTCATCTGTCCTGACACAATGTGTTTTATTGCAGATTTTTTTTTAATTGAAAATATTTTATTAGGAGAAATTGGGTATTTCTCATTGAATGCAGCTTAACTTGAAATATAAGTAATGCATAAGGAGATCAGTGTTTTCACTGACTGATACATATGTAGATAAAAATAGAAGCACAGACCTGAATTTATAGATGGACACAGGACATATTGTATCCAGAACAGGCCAAGACATGTTACTAATTTAGAAGACCAGTTTACCTTTGGCTAGAACAGCCTCTGGTTGCAAACAAGTAAGCTGCACTAGTTCAAGATTTACACTAACAGTTGAATTCACAAGTCAAATATTCTGACAAACCACAGTAGTTACCTGTAGTAATAGTAAAACCCTAGCAGATTATGAACTCTGAAATGTCAGACTGTCTGTGTCTATGGAAAATGCTGTAACCTTAGACGTCTACCTTGAACATCTCCCACTTGTGTAACGCAGTAATATATTACTGCCTCTCTTCTATCTCTAGAGGTAGGGAGGATGCTGTTGAAGGAATCCAACTAGGCAAGGGTAAGCCCTTTCCTCACAGGGGAACCGGGGTGTGATTCAGTTCCTCTACACAAGAACTTTGTAATCAGGCTTTCAGTGCTGGTCCAGAAGAGCACAGATCTTGTGTAGAGTCTGTCACATCTAAAAGCCTAAGTGATGGTAGATTCCCATGTTTTGGCAGTTGGATTGGTCCTCAGTGGAGGAAAACATGTCCAGGAATGTGAATATCTTTGTGTCAAGTAGGACTAAGTCACCATTACAGTTCATATTTTAAAGAGCTACTTACCTGAGCAGATACAACTATCTGCTTTAGGTGAGCTGATTAGGGCTGTCTACTCTTCAGATCAGAACAGAAGCATAGACATTGTGCTCACATTCAGTCACTAAATGTATCTGTTAATAAAGGCACTGGGGTGTTGATGTGACTTCCACCTTAGCTGAACTGTAGGACAAGGTGAGCCATAGAGGTACATTAATGTTCTCTTATGGTTTATACTGTCTGTAGAAACAACTTTATACAACTCAGTACAAAAAAAAACTATTGTGGTGAGTAAATATGCTTGTTTATAACTCCTGTTTCCTGCTTAAAGAACTAAGCTTCAGAAGGCTCGTGCCTTTTATAAGGGTCTAAAAATATCTGAGCTCTAGTGGGAGTTAGAGGATTCACAGCTGGACTTCTTAAGAAAGGCTGTGAAGACAGTTGTTCACAATTGCCATGTGGCTCCAGCTCTCCCTACCCTCATCTCTGTCAGTTCCCATGCTCTCTGCAAGTATCCTTCCATGAGCTGATCCAACTTCCTAAAACCTGAGAAAATAATGAAAGCAAAGTATTGGAATTTACTATCTCTTGATTAGTGAATAAAACTGATTAAGCAAAAGTCCCACATGAGCACCAGAGAAGAAATATAGGACCACACGGACAAGATCAAAGGAGAGACAAGCTGGAGTGATCTTACCAGGAATATCTTCTTGATGAAAAGAGCTTCTTCATGCATTGCACTTGTGCAGAGAAGTAACAAGGAGTGCACAGCTCAAGGCAGGTGTGCTGTCTTGGTGGTAACTATCACCTAGGTCAGCTTAAAGGAACTGAGAAAAGCCTCTTGAGCTCCTTCCCACCTCCAGCAGCAGTTTAGTGACTGCAGTCTGTGTGTACATTTCACATTTGGGTGTTTAGAAGAGAAATCCAAGAGTCAGGCTTGTGGTTATCTCTAAACTTTACATTCTATACTGGCAGTCTGCTGTTTTCATACAGAACACAGCAATTGTTATTTCAAGATATGATGCACTTGACAGAAAATCTTATATTACAGGGTTGCAAAGCAACCTCTTTATTTACTTTAACCTTTTTTTTTTTTTTTTTAAGTGAGGAAAACACATCTGTGCTTTATAGAAAAAGCCTCTGGACCAGTATTTTTTTTATCCTCTCTCCTACTCACATTGAGAAATAATGCCACATATTGTTCCAATGCCAAACATGAGTAAAAGTAAAAGTGACAAAATTCATTCTTTTAGAAATGTGTACTATAATTGTACTTTAGTTTAATCAATGGCTAAAATATACAAGGAGAAAAGGGACATAACATTACATGGCAGAGGCTAGTCTGTATGAATATCTGTACTCAGAAACCATGTTGGTTCTCAAAAGCAAGGCCTCAAGTTGCTCTGCTGGCTGCCTTTGGTGTCACCAAGATGCACACCTCAATTTGGAAGGTTTGGTTTTGAGACTTTCTGTGTCAATGTGAAGTTCCGAGACTTCAAGTTACTGTTAGAAGAGACTGGAACAGCACCATCTATAGTAGTTTCCATTAAGATAAGAAAAAAAATTGTCAAATGTAATGACTTACACTTCGTTACTACTTGAGTTGAAATATTTTTCCTGACTTGCAACACAGGAGATGAGATCAGCCAATTGAGAGCTGTTCACTCTTTTGAATTAATATTATCAAAGGTATATTCTGTATTTCAAAATAGTAGGAGAAGTAATGAAGAAATTAGTGTTTTTACACTCTTGCCATATTTTTAGAAATGCTTCAAGTTAACGAGGGCAATCTATGTTGGGAACACTTTACTGCCATTCATACCTTTGTACTACAACTATGCATCTATCAGCACAGTTGTAAGAATGGGAAATAATGCTCTTGTTCATAGAGAAGACCATATATGACATGTAGCCACAAACTTTTTTTTCTGCACTGAGATGTGCTATCTCAGGGTCTCCATACCAGGCACTCTTACAAAGTACCTGACCCAGATTGCCTGATCTGGTGGAGTTGTTAAGAACTGACCAGCTTGCATAGCCAATTGACTTTCAGGAGATGCCAGCAGATGTATTTTTCTCTTTAAACTCCCACTGTTTGTCATTTTACAGTAAATATTCCTTTTGACTAGTAATTATTAATTGCACATATAGTCTGTGCTTTAGCCACCATAGAAACCATGCCCTCTGGCCACACAGAAGGAAGCTGTAGCTCAAATCCATTTCCATTATTTGTATATTACTTAAACATTAGCTTAAATATTAAGCCAGAATTTCTCCAACTTCTTTAATCAGGGCTATTGGAGAAAGTAGGCAACATTTAGAAATAAATGAAAGAGAAACAGTAACCATGGTGTTGGAGAACAAGGCCCATGGTACAGCTGCCAAGAGTCAGCAATGCACAGGGTGATTAGCTGTAGATGCAGCTGTAGGAGTGATGTGGATGACAAATGTAATCAATACTTGTAATGAAAAGCAGATGCAGCTATTAAAAATCGATGCATCTAGTAAATTGACACAAATGTTGGGACCGTTTTAATTTTTTTCTCTACAGGCTTTGGTATTTCTTTTGTATAATATGAACTTCTTTATCCTAGTATATTAAATTTAGCTGGCTAATGATACATTAGCTTCCTGAAATTACTATGAGAAGGCAAAGAATTCTGCTTTGTTGCAAATTGTGAGAGAATATAGCCCTCCTCCAAACTGGAAGCAATAAAAATCATCAGAAGTCTTAGTGGACGTAAAAGCAAAGTTTAAGAGCTGACAGCTTTCTGTAGCTTCCCATCACAGGTGTTATAAATTATTCTTCCACTGCTGTCATTGGTCTGCCTTTGAGCTTATGCTGAAGGAAATAAAATCTGTTCCACCAAAAGACACTTGAGGCCTAAGTATGCCAGGAAACTCATTCCTCACTTTTTTTTCCTCTGGTAATAAAATTAACAGAATATACATTTTACATATTTTTTCACTTGCATATGAAAATTTTTGATATTACACCAGAAAGACAGAGTGTGGAAACATACAATGTCAGGTAACTTTCTCATACCAAGAAAGAAGTTATATTTTCTCATCTCTATCAGCAGCTATCTATGTACAAATATAGTGCTACAATCTCAAGTTACAGACAGAGGAAATACTAACCTTGCCATTCTGGATGGAAAACTTCTTAAGGAACTAATTCTGTGACCCAACTAAATGCATGTTCCTTGGAAGAACAAAGCACAAGGTTGGAAAATTACTAAAGTCATCATGATTCCTAGTGAAGCAGTGGTACCAGATGAGTGGGACCAACCTATCAACAACTATCTGAACACCATGTACCTGTTACCCAGAGATATTATGATCATTATGAGCACCCTGTCCTCCATCTGTGGCCTAGCTATGTGGGAATCCTTAAGATGAGTTTTTACCTAAGTGTTAGCTTTATCTCTTTGTCATGGCATATTTTGGATGGATCAGAAAGATTTGCTAATGCCTTGAAATGCCATGAAAATTTTAAAGTGAGATTTCCTGAGCCAAACTAATGATAGAAGAATATGCAACTCTGGGCAAGGTGCATCCCTATGCCTAAGAAATCAAGCAAAGGAGACAAGAGACTATGCAGATGAGCAAGGAGTATCTGAAAAACTAAAATGGAACAACAAAGTTTACAGAATGTAGACAAAGGTACTACCCACTTAAGAGTAATATATAAAAGCTGCCAGAGTGTATAGGGATGCAGACAAGGTCAAGGCCCTCTTGGAATTACATCTGGCAAGGGATGTCAAGGACAACAAGGAGGACTTCTAAAGTGCATCAGCAGGAAGATAGGGGGGAAAGTGGGCCCACTGCTGAATGAGGTGGGAAATCTAGAGACAGAGGATGCAGAGAAGGCAGAGTTACCACAGCTATCTTTGCTTCAGTCTTTACTGCTAAGACCGGCCCTCAGGAATTCCAGACCTTGGAGGTAAGAGAGTAAGTCTGGAGAACTCTGCATTGGTCAAAGTGGATTCTTAGTATACTTCGTCATATTCTATTTAAAATGGATATAATATTTACCTGTTAAATGCTTCCAAGTAAAGAATGTTTTTTGCAGACTCATACTTTGACTTGCAGGACAGAGCTTTGGCATGGTTGGAATGCTGAAATGACTGCAATATAAATAGTAAACAGTAATTTGTAAAGTAAAAATCTTTTGAGTAGAAAAACATTCTAATGACTTCAAGTTTTACAGAAGCAAATAAAATCAATAATCTGTTTTTGTAAAATTATGTTCTCTCTGAAACTGACTCCCAAGTAGATAGTATTAATACACTCAAATAAAGAATACTTGGCTACTGAAGAACTCAGGGAATAAGAATATCTGAATTGGTGTGCAGATAAAGCCTTTCTTCCCTGTAGCATAAATTAAACTTTTGTATACATGTAGTTAAATTATTTAGTCTAAGTATGTGATTTGTGTTTAGTCATGGTTACATCTGTATATGCTTGACAAAATTTAAACAAGATCAACATAAATGAGCTTCCATGTCAGACAAAGAGCAAACAAGCTCTGATACAAATTAATGTTTTCACTCCTGCTTGGGTGATAGTTGAGAATTTTAAAACAAAAATTTTGTTCTGACAAGCTAAATGACTGCAAAGGTCTCTTAGGCTCTAATGACATATGAGGGGTTTTTTTCCTCATGGAAACAGCATGTACCAGTCTGTCTATGCAACAAAGTTCTGGAACATGCTGTCTACCTTCAATACCACATGGCTAAATATTTTATTAAAAATTATGCTGCAGACAAACACAGGCTATTCCAGACAACAGCTTGCAGACAGCATAATACAGTTAGCTAGTTTTTCATCTGTAGTAATTCAAGATGTCGTTTCAGAATGCAAACCAAAGCCATTTGAAGATGAACAAGTGGCACAGATAACACAGAATATGGTTTGTTTTTTAGATCTAACTCTTAATTACTTCTGGAGATTACAAAATCCAGGATTTTACTGAGTCACATAATCATATATATGTTTAAAGAGCAGTCATTTTCCAATTTACCTACTGTTTACCTTCCCTTTCTTATAATTCATCCTGCATCATGGAACACTCCTGTTCAGGTTACAAAAATATGGAATAAAAACATCAGAAATTTGCTGCCTACTAACGTCCTGTTACAAATAATTAAACTTGTACTTTGATACAGATCATAAACACTAATGCTAAGCCATTATTTTTTCAATTACTGAAGCTATAAAGCAAAAATTTAGTCATCCTTTGAGAGGCAAAAAAACACAAGTACAGAGGAAAAAAATACTTTGTGGAAGAACATTTCTGTTTTGTTGCTGAGCAAAATAATGACTTGAGCACATGCTGAAACTAAGTGGCTTTTTATGTTTACTGATTACTCTGATTATGAGGAAAAGGTCATATACATAGTCTGGTTTGTCTGTTTGACTGATTGATTTTCTAAAACCTCCCACCCTCCCACCCAAAGACTTAGTAACAAGCATGCATGAGATATGTTAACATGCAATCAATTAATTTTACTGCAATTACTTTAATGGCTACTGATATTGTTTTAACATGTATTTGCCTACTAACACACATTTTATTTATTTATTTATTTAAAGAGCTATATTTCAATGTGTATAGAAATGGCTGCTTATTAACCAAATTCCCTCCGACAGAAGGCTTTCATCTCCTAAACCGGTAAAATATTTCCCCTTAGAAAAACAAGTACAACACAGCAAACAGGACACTAATGCCCATAGATCTGTGACAGTTCAATTTATCCACATCATCTTATGAAGTTACTCTACAGCCTGACACTACAGTGTGCTACACACTCTGATAAGTGCTCTACTAGTCTAGTGGAGCCTAAAACCTCTGATCTTCCTTCCATATGCTCTTCAGAATAAGAGGAAAACAATCATTTTGTAAAACTAATTGTATCTTGCAAATCTTAACTCTGTACATGCAGTTGACATGTTCCTCTGGTGTGACTTGGGTTGTAAGGAAGGGTATTAAATACCATCAAAATGTAATGATACCATGAAGATCTGTAAAGACTAAAGCAAACCTCTGTTCAACCAAGAGATTTTAAATGTACATAGGTGATGCTGTGTTTTTTGGGTGAAAACCGAGCAAATTCTATTCAGTGATATTACTTTTTCAGCTCAGGTTTTCTACCTTGCTGCATTTTCTGGAGTTAGCAGCATGTTTTGCAGACTGTCCAATTCTAGCAGTGATAACACCTCATGTTTAGAGTTACTACCAAGACTACCAAGACAAGTTCTACTGCTAGAACTTGTGTATTTCACTGAGGGGTGCAGAAAAGTGAAAGACTGCACCTGCAGTGAGGAGCAGAGAGGACAGGTGACCCCAAACTGACCAACAAGGTATTCCAGCCCATATGAGTCATATCCAGGATATAAAGCTCGGGAGTCCAGAGGGTCGCTCTCTCACTTCCAGTCTCTCTCTTTTGCTTTGGCTCTCTTGCTTGCTCTTTTGCTTTGATCCTATTCCTGAAAGCCAGTGCCAGAATCCAGCTCCTCCACAGCATCAGCAAGGGTGACATAATTACCATCAGGGGCGTCGGGTTCGGTACTAGCTTTGTACATATATGTGTATATTTTTTTTCATTTTCATTAAATTGTTCTAGTTTCCTTTTCAAATCACTAAGTCTCTCTCTCCCTTATTTCTTTTTTCTCTCCCCTTTGGGGAGGGAGGAGTGTTAACAGAGAGCATCTGTTACTGGTCTGGGCTGTTCTGACCCTATACCGTGGCATGCTGTTTGTGAGAAGCAGAATAAGAAATCTAGCCTGGAACCTCCAAGTCTTTGGCACAGAAGTTTCTCTTACAGGGATTCTCATAATGGCAATAAAAGGCATTTCTGGTTTCCATTTGTGTTAGAAATCTCTGTATGTTGTATTCATACAACACCACCCAGCTACCTGCCAGTTTCTCGTGCAGACAACCTCCCTACTTGACTAATATACAGTGGATGTCAGACATTTTTTCAGCAACCACCAGGCTCTTGAACTGTCTTACCAGAGAAGTTACTAGCCTATAAAGGAAAAAAAAAATAGAACAAACCCTCAATGAACTACAGAAAAACTCTTGTATTTTGGATGTTTGCAATAGTAAACTGTTTATTAGTTTAGCAGCAATATTTTAAAACCTAAAACAAAATAAAACACAAAAATTTGGTGACTGCTAAACCTATTATGTTAAATGCTCTACCCTTTTCTTACAGTCTTTTGTTCCATATATTTCTGTGTGAAAGTCTCTTACACGTTTGTTCTTCAAAGTCTTTTTCCTGCATATTTTCCCAGTCTGATCATAGCAATCAGCTTCTCAGCAGTTAGGCATACTTACATATGGGTCATTTAGCATAGCATTATTGCAAATATAACATATGACATAGAGGTCATATGTTATGAGTAACATTTTTGCTTAATTATAAGAACTGGATTTCATTTTTCATCCCATCTTCCTGTGAATGTAATCTATAAAATATTATCACCAGTAAATAACTGAAATACAGCCTGGTTTACTGTGTATCAAAATCCGCACCACAGTTTGTTGGGGAGTGGGGTGTCTTTATAGCAATCATGATTTTGTACCTTTCTCTGGGTCAAGGATGAACACTTATTGCTGTGACATTTCACACCTAGTTTTCTCTAACAAATAAGTTTATTAAACTCGGGGTTTTGTTTATTTGAAGTATCAAAACTTTTGAACGTGTTTTTGGAGCTGCTTGCTGCAGCTTACAAGGACAGCTAAAAGATTTTGTAAAAATTGGTCAGTGAAGTTAGAAATGTGAGCTAGAAAATGCAAGCACCATGTACTGAGTTCCCTGGGAGATGACCAGAGTACCCTTTTCTCTGTTAGTACCCATCATCTTAACGTACTTGGCCATGTGTCCTGTCCTCACTTGTACCTCAGCTGCAAATTATTCTCACCACTTCGTCTATGTCAGTGTCCCCGTGGACACCAACCCTCAGACATTCCAATAAAGAAGTTACTGCAAACAGGTTTTATAAGCATAACTGGTAGTTCTGTTATTTCTGTTATAGAAATATAACATAGAAATATTTTAAAACTGTTGTTTTGCTGGATATTCTCAGGTATCAAAGGCCTTCTGATCTGTAGGGCAGGCAGTTCTGTTCCTAAGGAAAACATCAACAACCATTCAAGATGTAACACATTCCCTCAATATTACAAACAAAAACAGAGCAGCTGCAGCATATTTAGCATTTCTGAGAACAAGCCCATTTATTCTATCTTGAAGATGTGGCTGTAAGAATGTAATTGTACAGCCTGTTTATGAAAAAAAAAATCTATGTCCATAATGTAAATTAATAGTTGTTTCTGTGTAAATCCAAGCCTGTAAAACAATTCCACTTCAGATTATGCCATAAAACAATCTTCTTGAAGATACTCTAAACTCAACAAGGCCACAAGCAACCCATTCTCACTTTGAACCTGGCCATGCTTGAAGAAGGATCTTGAACCAGGCAAGCTCCAGAAATCCTTTCCAAACTAAATTATTTGGTGATTATCTTAAGTATGACAAATAGTCATTCACCCAGCACTACCAACCTGAAACCTAGTTATGACCATTAAAATGACAAAACTACTAATGTTTTTCTGTGAATGTTTCAGCAAAGTTATTACTGTCCTTTGGGGAGTGGGCTAGAGACTGTTGAGGGGTGTTGTGCCATCCCCAATCTCATGGATTGAGTCATGGTGCAGTAAAGTGGATTGGGAAGTGGCGAAAGGACAGAGTCCAGAGAGTTGTGGTCAGTGGAGCAGAGTCTGGCTGGAGGCCTGTGACTAGTGGCATCCCCCAGGGGTCAGTGCTGG
>JANHGL010015315.1:2089-48063 GCA_024611195.1 Ceyx melanurus | reverse complement strand
CTCACGGCGGCAGCATCTCCACAGCCCCGTCCTGACTCTCCTAATTAATCGCTCCACCCACCCCTCCCGGAAAAAAAAAAAAAAAGAAAAAAAAGAAAAAAACCCCGAAACAACCCAACCACCCCAAACCCAGCCCCGCTACACACCCACGAGAAGGAAGAGGGGTCCCTCCGTGACTGGCATCACTATCTCCTCCGGCAGAGCTTGCAGGGAGCCATGGCAACGAGCCCCTGCACCTCCCCAAACCGCTGCCGGCTTCCCCCCGGGGGGGGGTGGAATCGAGCCGCCCCCAGCCCCGACTCTGCCCCGGACCCGGCTCGGAGGCTCCCACCTGCCCGGTCCGACGTCCCCTCAAACGGCTGCCGGGAGCCAGCGACGCCTCCGCCCCGCCGAGCTTCTCCGGGCGGCACCTGGGGATGGCGGGGAGGGAAGGAGGGAACGAGGGAAGGAGGGAGCGAGGGAGGGGAGCCCCGGCCCGGCCCGGCCCGCCCGCACCTCCCCTGCCCGCCTCCCGCCCTCAGGGGAGGGGAGGGATGTTGGGGGGTGTGGAGGGGGAGCCGCCGAATCCCTCCCGGCAACGGGGCAGGGGAGCCCGGGCACGGCAGGTGCGGGGCCACGGGGGGACGCGCCGAGCTCCCGGGAGTCCAGAGCTGAGCCTGGGAGAGAGGATAAAGAAATGGACGAAGTGGGAGGGGGGAATTTGCTATCGGCAGCTCACTTCGGCATGAAAACCTGCTCAAGGCGGGCACAGCGTTGTCCGGGAAGCGACCACCCCCCCACCCCGATCTCATTTACCCCTTCTCGGGGTGCAGAAATGTCATTTCTTTGCAGAGGACAGGATGAGGAATCGGAGAAAGCTCAGATGAAGATGGTCCTCCCTGCCCCATCCACCTCTGCACTCTCCTTGGCTAAAAAAAACCCACACAGTCGTCATCACAGCACCCGAGGGTGTTTTTCTCTTCAAACTTTCCAAAACCTCTTTTCCCCTCATTGCTTTACAAGTGCTTCTCTTCCTCATTTTTGCTGCATGTGCTCTACAGGGCACACAACCACAAAAACCAGGTCAGGTTTCTGTGAGTGAACACTCGCTCTGACTTTCTTCCTGTGTGGTTTTACTTCTGCAATCCCTTTGTGGAACGGGCTCAATTCCTAAGTGATTGGTGAAGACAGTGCTCCCAAAGCTGCCACTCATTTTCTTAAGCACTCCATCCAGAAATTGGAGGTGCTGAAGGTCAGACATCATCATTTTCATGAGGACTCAGGACTTCTCCGATGCTTTTCTGTCTCACTGCTGACCTTTGGGTCTTTTTGTTTTCTCTGAGCCTTGTCTAATGCCTTGAACAATAATCATAAAGTAACATTCAGAGACATTAAACCGTAAAACCAGCCTAGCGCATCCCAGTTAGCACTCCTGGGGATTATTATCAGTTGGGTTAAAGATTTTTTTTGGACAGTAGCAATCAGATTTGGTTGATGGACTGGTTGACTCGTGCTGTTCATCTCCAGCAGATTGAGGTAGGTGAGCTTAGAGAGGAAAGAAATAATTAAATGTAAGCAAAGATTTTATAAGATGGTAGTAAAAGAAAATAAAACAAAATTATTAAGGAAAAGGGTAGAATAACTGTATACACTTGTTCAGTGTTACGAAAGCAAATGCAAAGCTGTTAAAACAATGTTCAGCTGGATATTTTAGCCGTGCACAGTCAGGCAAGTTGTAGATGGTTTTCATATTAAATCACATACAAGTCCACGTGCCAACACAAATGCCACACTTCCCACCAAAGCCACGGGGAAAAAGCTCCTGTTAGGCATGGAAAGTGTGCTGAGGGTGCTTAGAAAGCTCTGATGTGGGCCAGTTGGATTTCTTTGCAGTGGAGACCCAGCCCAGAGCACACGGATGGGAATGGGAGCTCTTCCTCGGACTCCAGCTCTCGTAGCCAAACCCTGAATTGAGTTACTGTTCCTCCCAAAGACGGTCCAATGCTCTCCTCACAGCACATTGCTTTCCAAAGCAACCCACAGCTAAGCAACAGGGCTGTGCCCCCGTGCAGCGGAAACCTCTGAAAAGAAATGGCAAAGGAGACAGCTGGGGAGGAAATGTTTTGAGTGTGTCAGGGCTGTCGAGGTATTGAAAAGCCGTTTGACCCAGGATACACACAGCCATTGGAAACGGAGTCAAAACCCAGAGGTGACTGGAGATTTACTGAAGCATTGGCAGAAACTGAAGACGCCGAGGGTGGGAAGTTGTGTCCTGCTCGTCTGGGAGCAGAGATAACAGAGCTGGCCAGAGAGGTGGGGAGAACCAGGGAGAGCTGGCATCGCCCCTCCTGCCACTGCCAAGAGGATGAAAAACGGGGACAATGACTCTTACCCACTTCTGGCCAACACTGTCCTCTTCCCAGGATGCCTCAGCAGCATCAGGAGTTTCCAGGTTGATTTCTGCAGGGTTTTGCCATAGAGGCACAACAATTGTGACTGCTGGAGGCAGGACTGCTGCCAAAGCCAACTTCCTAGGCTGCCCACACCTAGATACCCAGTGCCACAACCAGAAGGAAGCTGGGCTTGCAAAATTCAGCAGCCACTTAGACTTGTGTTTCCCTGCTTAGCTGTCCCAGCCTTTAGATCCTCTCTGGCAACACGATTTCCCCAGGGTCCTCTCACATTTTCAGGTTTCAGCTCCTATGATGCAAACCATTACATGATTTTAATTTTTCAATGCAGGATGTTTTCCTTCCACTAGGAATCCAGCTGATGGAAAAGCCAAAGTTCACCAGCTTACCCAAAACTGCTCCTCACTTCCCAAATAAAATGTGTTCGTGTTCATAAGACGTGACATTAATCACATCTATTTCTGAGAGTAGGGTTTGCCTTAAGTAAAGTGTAAATAGACATAATCCATCGTGCTTCAGATTTCACTGGGTGATGAAACAGGGCAAATGTCAGAGCACTTCAGTCTGCACAGAACAGAAATAAAGACAGAGAAGTACAGTTTGGTCCTCTCCACGTCTCCACAAAACTGCTCTTTATTTTGGGATTTCCTGCTGAAAATCAAGAAGCCTTTTCATCAAACCCACTACTTGATGTGAGAATGAGAGAGCAACGCTGCTAGAAACGTTGGGAAAAATCATTGCATCTCTCCAGGCTACTACTGATCACATATTTAAAATACACATTAAGCACATAATGTTGTCTCAAATCGAGCATTAAAAAACCCCACAAAAAAATCCACCCTCAGAATATTTATCCCAGGAAGTGTCTGAAGAAACCAGAAGAAATAGAGGGTGTCGTTTGTGCCTCTTGGAACTTGAACTTGGTACCTGATTCACTGGCTGTCCTCCCTCAAGAAACACCTACCACTGTAAAATCAGTTCCACAGTCTTAGGGGAATCAGAACATTTCCAATCTTACTCTAAATGGCATTTAAGAGACATTAAATATTTAAGACAAAAGAACAGATTGGCCAGATTTCTTTAGAGAAAATTAATTTTGCTTGTAATTGCCAGCACGTGTCCCACCACCACAGCTCGTTAATAAAGATGATTTTTTGAATAGGTAGATATTCAAAAGTGTGAATGTACTTGGATGTCAAGAGCCACAATTTTGTATTGTGGTGAGGTTTTATTTTTAGTGTTTTGAGTTTTGTTTGTCTTGGGTTTTTGATGTTTTGGTTTTCCTTGTTTGTTTTGTTGGGTTTTTTAAAGTAAAAGTTTCTAGGAATCTATTTTGATCCTGGACAAATTAAATGGCTAAAATAATTGACATGATCCCAACCAGCATTTTCTCCATATCAGCATTTATTTGGGAAATTATGTCCTGCATCAACACTTCCCTGTATTTTTCATTAATTTTTGAATTTTAGAATATGTAAATGATACCTGCTGAAGTGGATAGTGAGAAGCACAAAAACTTTGAGCTCATAGGGAAAGATTTTAACTGTAAAGGGAAAACCACAGATGAAATAGAGATGCATACCCTGGTTTATTAAGCATGTATCTGAGTATTCAGCATCAATGCTTAGCTTTAAAGTGTTGAAAGTTAGATGAGTCTTGACCAGAGCAGAGAAGCCCCAGACATGCTAGAAAATGTTCTAGTCCTTCCCAATGAGAATAGAGAAAAAAATCCACATCATCAAACTGCAGCAAATTTAAAATGAATTAAAGGAACTACCACTTTTCACAGTTTGGATTAATCCCAGAAATTTAGGCTTTGAAGAACCTGGAGTGAAATGTTGGGATTTTTTTTCTTCATATCATTTTTTTTAAAAAAGACTGGGTAATTTTATGACTGCTAATAACATTTGTAACTATGCAAGCTAAGATAATAACAATGGTAATCAAATCTCATGCTTCAGGGCATAAATTGATTGCTTGAAGGGGGCTATGGTGGTTTTTCTTTTTTTTCTTTTCCTTTCCCAGTGCTGAGTACACGATTTCACAACTGACTAAGTGCATTACAGGGGGAGTGTTTGCTAGTGTAGCTAGACAATTGATCTCATCCCTAATAACAAATACTGGAAGCTGCCTGTCTGCTTTGCAAACATGGATAGATTTAGGATCAAATTCAGTGAAATATTTGGTTCTTATTTTTTTCCAGTTAGCTTCCAACAGTTCTCTTGAAAGAAATCAGTAGAGTCCAGATCTAAAAAAAAACCCAACAATCCAAACCAAAGACTAAAAAAACAAACAACCCACAAAATTTACAAGCAAGGATCTCACAACGAATCAAAGACCTCGGGTAGGTTTAGATTCAAAGATCAGGATGAAAAGCAGTCAATTCATAGAGCATCAGGTCACCACACAAGCTGACCCACACATCTCCTATGGCCAACCTGTGAGAACTTGCTTTTGAGGACAGCCATATGTGCCTATCAAAAAAGTTGTTGTTGTTTCTTGGCTTTGCTAGACAGGCACACCAAGAGATGAAAGAACTCAGCTGGGGATTTAGGTTTAATTCCCAGCTCTGCCAGAAAGCTCCACCCGAGTTTGCACTCTGCTCCAGGTCAGACAGACTGCAATTTGTAGGAGATATATGAAGATTCACTGGACTCAACCTGGAGCAAAACTGCACCCCACTTTTGCTACAGCATTAGTGGAAAGAATGAGCTCCAGTGGTGTCACAAAAGGCCATTCACCACTTTTTCTTCAAGCATTCACTAAAGATCCTAGGATCGGTCCAGAAAGATTATTTCTGAATGAAAATATAATGAAAATTAATAAGAAATAATAACACTAAGAATATAAAGAAGAAGAATATAAAGAAGAAGAAGAATAAGGAAGAATAAGAACGGAAGAAAGAAGAATAGAGTAGAGTAGAGTAGAGTAGAGTAGAGTAGAGTAGAATAGAATAGAATAGAATAGAATAGAATAGAATAGAATAGAATAGAATAGAATAGAATAGAATAGAATAGAACAGAACAGAACAAAACAACTTTTACATCTTTGATGTTATTACTTGTTGAGACCTCTATCACTCCAGGTTTTAGATTTGGGCTGATTTGGTTTGGATTTTGGTTTTTTCTTGTTTGTTCAGGTTTTTTTTCACTGTGCAGTAGTGACATCCCCAGATACATCACTTAAATAAAACTACATAGCACAGGTTTCAAGTACATACCTCTATTGAAGGTTGAGATCTGCCACACCAGTCTGGTTGGCCACTTCACCACAGACACCTTCTCATTTGGTAACCTGGCCAAGTTATCTAGTTGGCATGGCTCAGTTTCTGGGAGGAAGATAGAAAACTGTGAGTCAAACAGAAAGGTTATGGCTGAATGTCAGCCCAACACATGCCCAGGCATCCACCACACAATGGAACAAGGTCATTTATAAAGAAAAGCAAGCACCACGCTCAGGAGAAATGCTATCTAAAAATGTAGCTTTGGTCTCTGTGCTAAACTGGCACTGAGCCCAGAAAGAGCAAGTCACAATATTTAGAGGAATGGAATCGTGACTCACATCAGGACAATTGCATTGATCTCATTCACTTGGTGGAAGAGATTAAAAAGGCCTAGGAATAAAGATTTTCTATTTCCTGAACAATAACTGCTAGTCACTGGAGAAAACATCAGCAACAAGTTGTTCTTACTCTTGCCTAGTGTGTAGGTGGGTTATGCAGAATGAAGCCTTTGCCTGGAAAATCCATGAACACAGTCACAGCATTTTCAGGGGTGTTGAGGAGACCTATTGCTCACCAGTGACTGAATAAAATGCTTTCTTGTTGCTCTCTGTCAAGGTCAACTGGCATCATTTGCACAAAGCATCTATTGCCAAAAGCCTACATTGTTATAACACAACCTGTTTATCTATATTCTGCCATACAAAAAGCAAACCAAGCATTCCAAAGAGATGGTTTGTGCCCATTTTTCCATCGAGAGTCAAACCTATTAGGATAATAACATTTACAGAACTATTGTAGCTACCTTTGAAACCAAGCAGTCACAGTTGTGAATGGAAACAGCTAATTCAGAATTACCAGGGACCTCCCTCCCAAGCTCTACAGAACACCATGATTACTGAGGGGTTCATTTGGTTTTCATGAGGAAAGAAGAAATGACACTGATCTGCTGAGACAGGGACAAACAGTGGTCTTGACTAATGCTATCATTTGTATTCCTTCATTTTTTTTTATGTCCATACAGGGAACCAATTTTATGAAAATAACCTACATTAAAGCCCAAATCAAAAACCAAAACACTAAAGGTGTCGTTGCTGAACCATTTGGTGCTCTCTGTGTTCCTTGACCAATTTAATCTGCCTGGTGGGTTACAGGGTGTTCAATAGGTCACCTGCATCAGCAATTTCAGTCCAGACAATTTGCTTCTAAATACTACATGGTATGATACACATTTTCCAATTACACTTCAGTCTGCTTTTAAATTCCACCAGACAGACAAAGTTAGATGAAGAATGGGCAGCTTAGGAAACAACAACATACAAATAACTGTATATTAAAATGGGATTTTTTTGCACAGTCAAGCTATCAGCAGTTATACAAAATTATTAAAGCAAGCAGGGGGGCAATAGCTTGATCAACAGCATAAGACTTCTTTTAAAAGTATTGGCAATTCTCACATAACAGTACAGAAATTATTTATTCCTCTTCAATGTCCTTCAGACAAGATACTGAAGGAGAAAAATGTTGCTACTGTGAATATCAGACACAGTAATTGGGAAAATACTATAAAAACAAGCATACTTCTGTCTTATCCTTCAACCTTTCAAGTATATCTATTTTTATATACATATATGTTATGGAAAGCTAGGAAATTGTGTTAAAAATAAGCATCACTCAGTAAATACTGGAAATACTGTCCCTAGGCCAAGGTGACAAGTGTGAATCAAAAATTACATTGTAAGAAGAATGAAACTAAGGTCTCTCTTTAAAGTCTGCAGATCACCAAAATGGTCAGAATTATACTTGTCAGGTAATAATATAGTCATTATTTTTGGTGACTGTGCAGGCAATACTTAGCCTTATTTTATTTTTATTTCCCCCAAATACTTCCAAACCTTTACAATCAAAATTAAGAGTAAATTGAGGTCTGTGGTGAGGATGACCTTACCAGCTTGGTTAGCAACACACTGTTGTAAAACGCAGCACGATGGAGCAAGGAACAAGAAATGGGAGTCATAGAATTAGGATCCTTATGGGAAATGGATATTCTGAGTGGGACCCTCCACAAGAGAACCACTGGTTGAACCTTATCTATTTGAAGGGCTACAAAGTCCATAGCTGCATAAACAGAGGTTATTAAGTAGGTGTAAAAAGCCTCTATAGCTTTTGTATTTTATGCTGGTGTCTATTTTGGAATTCAAGTGTCTGGTTCTGTCATCTGCAGCTCAGGATGGATAGAAAACGACTTGTTAGGATTCAGAAAGAAGTCAGGCAAACAACTGCAGCATTGGAAAGTGCATCTTAGAGTGAGCCACAAGAATACATCACGTAGCATGTGAAGAGGTGATTAGAGCCCAGTCTGTGGTTCCAGAGGGAATAGGTGTTTTGTAACAGAGGGCTGCTTTATCCAGCTGACAAAAGTAGAACAAGGTCTAAAAGCTGGCAGATGAGAAAATTGTTTATTAATTAATTTATTTTTTTAAAAACCCAGCAAGTTTAATTATCCATTTAGCAATATCTTCCTACTTGGGGTAAATTATTCATGATGGGTCGTTACAACACCAAGTCTACCTATTTTTCTTAAAAATACCTCTTGGCTCAGGAAGACACATCAAAGCTGGAATGTTTAACATAAGAAATTCTTGCTAGTGGATGACAAAGGTTTCATTGCAACCCTTGCTGGTACCCAGCAGGGAGAAAACCACAGCAAAGCACAAGGTCTGGGCCAGCAGGACCCTGCAAGGAACCACAGATGCGCTGCTGCAAAGGTGACCTCAAAAGAAACCCATTAATCCAAGTCCTGTCAGCAAAGGGAAGGGGATTTTGAGACCTGTCTAGCTTTGCAGTGGCTGCAGCTGTAACAGCCTATGCAGGCTTATCTGACTCTGTCATCCTCCTGTGCCTGTCTGTGTTGTCCAGCTCTGGGATGGAGCAGCAACAAATCCTCACTTCCAACAGCTACGTCTCGACTGGGGGGCTTGGAAAAGTTTCTCCAAGTAACGTGCTCTGGTAGAAATCAACAACAAAACCAGGTATATGTCACTGTAAACACACATACTAGTTTGGCTCAAAGATAAATCCAACACTGAAAGGAAACAAGAGCAGAGAGAAGTTGTTGTTAACTTCACCTGCACTCAGCTACACAGGGGTGTGCTGCTACATACTGACTTAATTACGTAGAATTATCATGAAGTTCAAGCTGAGCTGACTTCCAGCTCCTTGAAGTTAATATAGCTGTGACACTTCCCCACAGCTGAAAATTTTGCCTGTATACTTTGCTAAATATATCCATCATCCCCAACAGCTCCCAAATTTCAACTTTGCTGAAAGTGCTTTCTCAGTCCTTCTGCCATCTGCTTTTTTCCTGGGCTCACATGTGTTCCTCTGGCAGTGACTCTGCAGAACATACTAAAGCAGTGAAAAGCACAATGGAAAGTGTCATTTGAAAGTGACTTGCCTCATTTGGGAATTAAATGCACTTATGGGCATAATGATTAAAAAAGAACATAGCAGAAGGTAATACATCTACAACTGGGTGTAAATTTCTCTGCAAACTACTCACTGACTGCTGACAACAGCGACCTCTCACAAGGCCCATGAACACAGAACAGCATATATTGCACACTTGAAGAGTTGCACACATCCCTTATACAACCACTGAAGAAAGAAATCCCCATGCCAACATGCAAACTCCAGACAGGAATGCAAGTCAGACATCATTTTGCCACGATGACAGTAATCACCAATGTATAAAAGGCACTTTTCTGAAAGGAGTTGTTTCCAGAAAGCCAGATTCAATTCTCTGGCCAAGCTGTGAACACCAAAACTTATTTCTATTTCTCTTACCTTTGCTAGAATGTTTCCTTCCCCACTACCATCCCTGGAATAAAACTCTTTCTTGATAGAGGGAGCAGAAAGGGAGAAGAGGTTTCTGTTTTCTTTCAAACTATAAATAAGAAACTGATTCAAATTTTACCTCTTTCTCTGTGCCTACATTTCAATCCATTTTATGTCTTCTGGATTCATTTGTTCATTTATCCCCAGATTTGTAGAAGGGACTGTGTTTTCTCTATCTTGCAATAGTCAGTTGATATAATCTTCTATATTTGTTGAAAAGGGATGATTTTGTTCTCCACCCTCACTGCCAAGAGTTTGGAGTGACTGAAAATAAAGAGAGGGATGTTAAATAATGCATCAGCAGCACAAATAAAGCCAAAAAAAAACCCCTCTAACACAAACCACTAAAAAACAAAAGCCTTACAAGATAGCCTGTCTATCCAAAGCAGGAGTAAGCAGGGGTGAAAGGGCAAAAGAAGACTTCCAAATAGGCATAGCTTCCTCTGATTTGAGTTTTTGTCCTCATAAAAGTTTTAATTCTACATGAAGATGCATTTCTGCAGGCACTGTGGGCGAAATATAATGGGGCCCTTAGGTGGAAAAATTAGAATATAAAGGCTATCAACTGCCAATTAATCTTGTGAGGTCAATGGGAAACAGCCAGAATTGCTGTTTCCAGATGGGTGAAAGGATGCTGTGGAATTTAATTTATCCTGTTACCAATGCACTCTGGCAGATCTCCGAGCCCACGCTTGCAAAATGAGGAGCTGGAAGACCAATGAGTTGGGGTTTTATGTGTCAGCTTCTCACAGTGCCTGGGCTGGAGGTGTAAATTCACCCACTGCCTGGGTGGATGGGACACATTGCTGTGCCACCCTCACCTGAGATTTAGACTGGCCTGGGATGGGTGTCACCAAGAGTCCAAAGGTGATGTGTTGATCATGTGCATCATGGGTATCTCAGGAGATGCACAAGGGAATTAATTGCTCTTTCATACTGTGTGACCATTAATTTAAATATTACTAGGGCTGGTTGAACAGTTTAAAAGCTGGTCACGGTTCAGATCAGGTTTTACATTTAAAGAGAAATCAGTGCTGAAATACCACAAAGGGTTGAGCACTTTGAATGTTCTATGTTGAAATGTAAAATGGGCTAGCAAGTTGTGTTTGTCAAGAGCAGCTGAGAGATACTAAAATTAAAGAAACTATCATGTCTTCCAATTAAAAAAAACCTAAAATCACTGAAATCTTCAAAGCAGTGGCTGAAGGTGTGAATGCTGTCACGGATTCAAACAGCTTTGTGCTTCACTGGGAAAAAGAAAAAAAAACAGTGAGAAATATTCATATTAATGTGTGTTTTGACTCACGTTTTCTCATCAAAAGATGCTATTTGAGCTTAAATTACTGAGCAAGCTGCAGCATATTTATGGCTTTGGATCTCCAGAGGGAGTTTTGAATCCTGTGACGAGCCCTGTGCTGTCAAAGCCTCTTTTAAACCACAGCTGATCTAGACATGGTCACAGACCACTCAGCCAGGGCTGATTTGAAATACCTCTGTAATAAAGGCAAGAAACCCAGATAAACCCTGTGGGCATCTATTACGGTTACTAACATATTAAGTGACTAATATGGTTAAAAAATGGAATAGTCTTAAATATGAAATGCTACCTCTTTAAGTTGTGGTGTGTTTTAGCTCATTACAAATGGCATTAATAGAATACTGATAAAAAACATCAGAAGAGATAAAATAACACATTTTCCCTATGTTATCAGTTGATGGTGTTTCTCCTTCAAGATATACAGTTAATCCTTATTTTAAGCATCACTTACCCTTCCTGGCAAGGGAAGCTTTGTTTACGTGTTTCCCAGAAAACTCTCCTTTGATCCACCACCAAAGGTGGAAATATAGGAGGCCAGAAATTTCCACTAGCTCTTTAGGTTGGCATAAATATTTCTCAGCTGGAGAGCCAAGTCTTGTAAGGCAATGGAGAAATTCCTGATGCGAGTCCAGCCTGCAAACTGCCAACGAGCAAGAGAAAGTAAAACACAGCTTAAAATGTGATGAAGAGGATAAGGAAGGCTTAGGGGTGTTTACACTGATGAGGTTAGTGGCTTGGAGTGTGACCCAAAGAGTGGAGAAGATGGATTGCTCTAACAGTGTGGGCTCTGCCTCGTGTAGGAATGAGGATGAGTAATGAGGCTTTAATTGGCAGCAGACTTTTTCACCTGTACTGAGGAAGTGCTCTCGCTTGTGCCCGCTGGAGTTATGGATCCCAAAAGGGACAAAGACAAGCTGGAATTAATAAAAAAGATGATAGAGTAAGAGATGAGCACGTTTTGACTGCTGGTATAAATCAGGAGTAATACCAAGGAGCAACAGGGTGATATCTCTATAAGATGGGAGCGACTGTGATCAGAATGAGACCCCTTCTCATTAAGGGAACAAGTCACTGGTGAATCAGGACAGAAGTGTAATACTGCCTTACATTAAAGCTGCTTGAGAAACAACTTTTGCTATCCAATTTGCACAGAATTTGTTTGGCTCCCAGAATAATTTATCGTTATTTCTACAGCAGTAATGACAACGGGGTCAGTGGAACATTAGGCTGAGTGAGTGTTCCTGAGGTAACAGGCAGAGAATGGCACAAACAGTGACAGGGTAATGGGAATTTTGGCAATGGGGACATATCCTTCATAGGCTAATGCTCTTTTTGCAGTTTTTTTCTAATATAATAACAAGAAGTTGTTTCATCTTTTTATACTGTAACATAACAATGGCTTTCTCCACTGGAAGGAAACTCAGGGGACAGGAGGGGAAGGTTTCTTTTGAAGTGGGGAAAAAAAAACAATGAAAAGGTTAAAACTGAAGAGTGGGGAGAGAAAAAGGGTAAAACAGGAGCAGGGCAGGGAGGGATGGTGTGTGAATGCCACAGGGGATGCTGCCTGGACCAACATCATTGTCCAACTGCACCCAAGCAGGGCTGGGATTAGGAGTGGACCCCAGGACAGCCCCAGGGTGAGATGGAGGGATCAGATATGGGAAGCCCAGAAGGTCAAGTCATGACCAGTGAGAGGTGAGGTCAAGGACAAAACTGGGCTACCCAGAGGGTGACCCTGAGGTCCACTCTGAGGATGCCCTGCACAGGTTCAGGGTTCCCCAGTCAAAAGAAGATTTATGGGCAACAGGACAGAGTACAACCACACCAGTGCCATGTCTGAAACACCTCTGGGTGCCCAGGGCTGAGCTGAAACACAACCAAGTCCTGTGTCCTTAGGAAGAAGGTGTGTGACTGAAGGTCCTGGTGAGTCTGCTCAGGGAAATTAAGTCACTTAGTGCCCTCAGGAGACGGAGTGAAAAAGGATTCACAGCACAAGGGTAATGGATAAAATTTAGCTGACTGGTAGAGCTGAAAGGCATTAACCTCTTGTGTGATGGTGCAGAGCTGGCTTTCTCATTTCAGCTGAGGCAATGACACAATTTAAGTTTCCTTCATCTGAGGGGGTGGGGGGTGGTTTTTGTTTTCAGAGGGCATTTCACCCTGGGGAAGAAGGGAAGTCTCTCGGGTCTCCCCTGAGCACGGGGGAAGCTGGGAGGCTCCAGATGCCCGATGGACCTCCAGAGGCCACACCAACCAGCCTTGCACAAAGCAGTGGGCTACTTCTCAGGTTTTGAGCTCTGTTGTTATGGAAACAGCTTGTGGAAGGGCTGCTGAGGTTCTGAATCCTGGATGTGCAGTGAGGACAGGTGCACAGGGGATCACTCCTGTGAGTAGCTACAAAGCTGAATCAAGATGTGGATGTTGTTTTACATAGATATTAAATAAACACAGATAGTCAAAGCCCTAACGTGGAGGCGTTTCTAGGGTGTCAGTGTTCATAAGAAAGCCTGCTGGTGTGAATTTCTGCTACCACCTGTAGGCATATGCAGCATCCCTGTGCTGAACACCAGAGGTTTTGCCCAAGGAGACAGCTGATTATACCCCGAGACAATTGGATGTGGTGTGAATTTCATTAAGAGATTCCCTACATTTCTCCAGTTAATTTCAAAGCTGCATCCAACCTGAAGCTGCAAGAGCAAAGACCTGAAGATCTAAAACCATGCCAGGATAACAGCAGTGATTTGGAGAAAGGTGGCAGCCTGACCCCTGAGCTAATGCAGCAACTCTCCACGCTCTGAGGCTGGAGATAATCATCCCAAATGTGTTATTTCATCTGGCATAACATGCACCATCCAAGCTACTGCTTCTAATTCCTTGCTTGGCAAACCAGACTGGTTTTCTTTTTTGGACGTCTGGTCCTTTGTACAGTCAATCTGATGCTCTCAGCCTTTGAGCCAAGACAGTTTTCTCCGTGACACTCAATTACTTCCTTCAAGAATGAACTTGCAAGAGGCAGCTGTTAGATGGGAACGTGCCAGGGAAATTGGCAAAAAGGTCAAAAGAGATGAGTGGTCCCTCCGTGGGCTTTTTATCCCACCTTTTCTGCAGACCATCAACGACAGAAAGCTCCTTTTGCTTCTCCCCCAGGCACGCTGGCTTCGCTGGCTAATCCCTCTCTATTTATTCAGCTGCACAATCTGCCCAAGACTCCACAGAGTCTGCAGATCAGGCAGCGATATTCAAGTGCTGAACAAAACCATCACAAGCCAATTCACACCGTCTCCACGGGCTGAAAGGAGGAAAGCAAATTCTCCAACACTGTTTCTCTAATGAACCTCACACCTTTGTAGTCCGAGGGAGACGTGTCTGCCGTTTGCTCCTCCTCCTCCCAATTACATCTGCAGCTCTTTGCTAAAGCTGCTGATCACTGTGCCAGATAATGCCAGCTCTGAATGTTATTTTATATATACACGGCTCTTTGTCCCTTCAGTATCACCTGTAGAAAAATTTAACTTGCACAGGGAGCTGCAAGCTCTTGTAGGTAAAAAAAAAATAAGAGGCTTGGATAGAGCACTGAGGTGTCACTGAACCTGGGGACAAAGGAGTGTGTCCAGAAGAGAAATAGTTGCACTGTTGGAAACTTCCTACCCTGCTCTTCCAGACCTGGGGCACACTAGAATAGAGCCAGGGCTTCTGGTGCTCTCTCCTGGTGCTGTAACATCACAATCTCCATAGCAGCAGAACCACCAGTATGGTCTACTGGTAGTAGACTGACCCTAGATACTGGTATTTATTACTGGTATCTATGATAATCTCCAAATTCCAATCAGCAAACCCATGAGATGTGTCACCATGCCAAAGCTGTCCAGTCCAATGAAGGTTGCTGCAGTGACCCACAGGCATATAATTTCCTTCTGGAAGTACCATGGCCATGTGTTCAGGTCCATGAAATCATCTCAGGTTTTTAGCTAACACAAATTCTTTTGATCTGAAGCTGCACTGCCTGATGTAGATAACACTAAAACCCTTTCCTACCCATAGCTCTTGGGGAGGGACTGTGTGAAGAGTCTCACAAACAGAAGACACTGGGCTGCTGTCAACAGGAGAATTCCCAAATAAATCAACCCATGCACATGACACCTTTAGTGTAGATAACAGGGACAGAGGGGTCTTGTGGGCACCAACCAAAACGTGGAGAGGCTCTTTCCTTCACTAAGGTTAGATGCTACCAAATTATTCTATCCTTACCTACAGGATACACAAGTTTTTTCCTCCAGCATTCTCATTCCTGAGAAGACAGAAAGATTGAGTGTGATCAGTTAAGAACATCACCATAACTACTGAATTTACAAGAAACACATCATGACACCATGGTACAAACGACAGCACAAAACCCAGGGATGAAGAGACAGCTTTTGATTACCTAATAGTATGTCAGATCCCAAATGTCAGTAGAGAAAAAGGTGAAATCTGCTACTTTACAGTCATTCCCTACCTTATTGCCTCCATCTGAAAAGGAAATCATTTGTATTCTTCCATCAGTGTTTGCTCCTGAAAGTCACATCTCCTTCAGTGAGCTGAACTGGAGGATCATTTCTTTTGAAAGGGCTCTTCTCAGAACAGCTTGGAGAGAAGATTATCATTCAGGAGCAAGATTGCACTAATTGGAGAAATCGGTGTTTCAGCTGCTGCTGCTTTGGAGTATTGGGATGAATGAAAACAGATGAAGCTGACATTAAATAGGTATTGAGAAAAAGTACCAGAGACTGGGAAAGTGGAGCTACGTGCAGGATGAGGAGGTGGTTGGTTAATGTGTGGTGGTTTATAATTTTATAGCACTGATTGCACAAGGTGACCTGAGTCTTTCCAACATCCTGTCTGTAGGATATAGGGGAAAAAAAATGTCCTGCTGTTAATCTGCAGCAGATGCCAGGGGACACACGACCACTCAGCAGGTCACAGGACACCTGAAAGAGAATAGAGTCATCCCCTTCCTCAGGCTCATGCTGCCTCAAGTCTCCTCACATAAACTCACCTTCAGTTTCCATGAGAAGCCTCTTCAACACATACCAGGTATTCACTGGTTTCTTCTACTTCATGTCCACCACACACAACCTCACATGCACCACTCAGTAGATGACCAGTTACAGCTGCACCAACAAAAGCTATTTGCAGGTAGAAAAGAAAGAAACTGGCAAAGGAGAAAGAGCAGGTGATGCAAATAGGGTATTATTCCCTTCCACAAGGCTGAGAGTACTGGGTAATATCTTTTTTACTATGTATTTGAGCCTTTATTAATCAGATTTAAAGCCAAACACATACACAAACTAGTGGTGCATGTAAAACCCTTTTGCTCTGAATTTCTCTATATAAATTTCCTCTATATAGAGGATATTCAGTGTGAGCATTTTCCAGAAAACACTGATAAAATAAAAATGTCCTGAGGGAACCATATAGCATTCCTTCAGCTGTGCATTATATAGCTCACCCTAAACAGTTCATTGTACTGAATTTCGTATCTTGGGTACTGATGAGGAATAAAACAGTTTGGCAAAAAAAACCCCAAACAACCCAACAGTTTTGGAAAACAAAATCTGGGCACTAATTTTATTAGTGTGCATCATTTAGGAGATTTAGTGAGGTAAAGGCAGAACTAGATGCAAGTAGATCAAAAGGTGATACAGGAAAATATTCAGAGGATAAATCCTTGACAGGGTAGGGGAGAGGTGCTGTTTTCAGCCATTCTTGCTTTATAATCTTTCATTAACATAGAGGAATAGTCTTCAAAATAGGGATTAAAATAATGTATGAATGGCTAATTGAAAAGAAGGTGCTGCAGTTAACTCAGGAATCGCTTAATTTCAAAGCCTTTTATCAGACCTAAATGTGAATCCAAATTTAAACATGGAGGAAAAATACATGGTGTATTCAGGAGCAAACAAAGGTATTGTCTGACATAAGGAGCTTATGTAAATGTGGGATGGCAGAGCTCCTTTTACAGTAAACCTTTCAAATACCTCAATAAATCATGAAGAGAGAAAAAAAATCTTCCTTTTTAGGTGGTTTACAATGAGATTTCACCTGTGCAGGACTGGTGAGGGACAGCAATGTTCAGGGGGGGGAAAAAAAGGAAAAAAAAAAAAAAAAGAGCTTTGTTGGCATCTTGCTAAGCAATAAATTGCAAACAAATATTTTTTTGTATGCATGTGCTTGTATGAAAAGCTTTCCATTATGCTTCCACTGACAATTTGCTAATTGTAAACCAGAGGTGACATCATGCAGGGATGGATGCACCTGCAGGAGTGTTTTACATCCTTTCAGCCCCACTTTACAAGGCAGTAGATTAATCTTGGCTTTTAAAGTCACAGAGGCTATTTAAAAATAATTTAAATAAATAAAAAAGAAATGGAAAGGTGCCTGTAGCACAGTGGCTTGAAAGACATTGGATATGATCCTGTGGATAAAATACAGGATCAGAGACCCTGAACATTTCCACTCTACTCTGCACAGCCACTGTCCTGCAATAGAATCTCAGCAAGCTACTTCACCTCCTGCTTTCTCTCTTGCTATTCTTACCTTTTAATTTTCTATTTGGAGTGGAAGTACTTTGGAGAAGGAACTATCCTACTACATATAGAGTCCTTTAGTTCACAGTTTTATTCTTGCAAGACCAACAATTACAATTACACGAAGGCAGGATGCATGTGGATGCAGCATTACTTTGTTCAGGCTAATCAGCTCAATTGTATCAGTGAAATCTCTCTCAATTATAGGAGAATCCATGTGTGCAATGGAGACAGCACAAATCAATCCTAATTACTCCCCACTGCCTGCACAATTCTCCTGTGCAAATAGAGGAGAAGGGACATGAGGTGCTCTCAACGTGGCTGGTGGTCGTTGCAAATCCCTTCTTGGAGGAACCTGTTACTGCCCTAGTAGGAAATGCTTCTGCTATGCCAAGAGTGGTATTTCTGTCAGCAATATTAACAAAATGGTTGTTTTGAGCATAAAAAATCAGTTATAAAACTTGTAACAGGACCTTTCTAGAGAAAGCAGAGTATGACCTGTCTGCCTTCCACCAGGATGTTCTGAGCAATGAATTCAAGAGCTTGTTTTAGAAGAAAAATACAGACAGCCCCATGTTTCTGCCAGGTGAGAGCTTCATAAAAAGCTTTCCTTTGTCCTGAAAGAAAAGCTAATTCTGGCATTCTTGGTAAATCCCCTTTACTGACCTATGGACAAACACTGGGTTTACCTGTTGTGGCTCCCAAGGCATGCAGCAGAGAGCTGGGTAACCTCTGGGGCTGGAGGGAGCAGGGAGGGAAGCAGTCACCAGAACTGCCCCACACTTTCAGGATCTCCTGGCTTGTTCTGCAGCCACCTTCAGACTTCCTGGAGATGAACTGGGAGCTGGTCTGATCCCAATAGCATCAATAACAAACAAGCACAGGCAATTTTATAGCTGCTCTAAATACCTCTCCAGCATCCCCACTAATCAAGCTCCACGTCTGCATGTGTTATTACAAAATGAAGGAGTAGGTTGCAGTGTTTCATTTAATCATCTTTATTTTTCTATTAGACTCCTGAATAAGCTCCTTCATGCACACAAGTCAATTTGAGCTACAAAAGGGATTGAGCACTGTCTACTGAAAACAGCTCTTCTCTTGGTGCAGAAAGCTGGTGCTCAAGGCTGTGGTGCCATCCTTTAGGTTGCTCACCTCAGCACACAGCCCTGGTTTTGTTTTCATTCACCAGGAGCTGAGTGCCTGTATTTTGAAATTTCTGCTCTAAAACCACACAGCAGCCACACAGGAATTAGCTGCACCACAATAATTTCTGTCAGTGGTGTTTACACAAATCAGAAATGAGTGAAATGATGATGACAGGGCTAGATTAGATTACATTCTGTGGTCCTGCTCAGCAGGGGGGGTTAACTTGAAGATCTCCAGGGTCCCTTCCAACCCCTGCCATCCTGTTATCCTGTGATTCAGCAGAGCTGAAAAGCCAGGGCAAAGTCAGAACCAAAAAGAGAGCAATACCCAAACCCCTCCTGCAGCACAACATCCTCCTTTTATTTAATGGTAAAGAATGAAAGCTGCTTCTTCCTGGCATGAATTGCTCCTCCAAAGGTGATACCCAGACACTGGAGGATATGTGAAGAAACATATCAAACAAAATTGGAGATTCTCTTTTCAACTTACAACCCGAAGATCAAAAGGTCGACGTCAAGTTTCCAGCTCTTGTTGTAACAAGAAGCTGAATTATGCCCCTTTTCTCCTGGGCTAGATTTGGAAAATACATACGTTTTTTGTTATAATTTGACCTTGCAATGATCTGCCACAATGGGGATTATGGTGTTGTCAGAAGATTATTCTGCACCTGTTTCCGTGACATTTGTCCCTCGCAGAGGAAGTGTAAATACTGGTGACATCTACCCTGGTGATGCCTTGTCACTTCTGTTGAGACATAGCTGGGAAGCAAAGAGAAAAGAGAAAGAAAAACATAATGAAGAAATCAAAATAGAAACAGAAATTTGAAAGCAGTTTAATTTTTCCCTCAGCTCCTACCAACAAAGCAAAACAAAACAGAAAAGGACACGCAGGAAAAATCAATAAAGCAAAAATCATGTTGGAAATATACACAGAGAAATGCAGGAGAGCCCAGGTTTTTATACTAAATTCCTATTAAAAACTGGATCTCTCTCTCTCTAAAATATTGGGAAGCCCTGGATAAAACATGTCTGGGATGAAGGATTGCTCAGATTGAACTGACTGACAATCTCCATGGGGGAAAAAGACAGATGAAAAACAGGCTGTTGCAGCTGGATGCTCTGACTGAAGTTTGACATTTCATAGCAGGAAAGAAATAGAATAACTTTGCAAAGAAAAAACTGAATAAAGTTAGAAAATATCCCCTGCAGAATGAGGGAAATACTGGCATCACAAGCACTGAAAACAAAGCTGCAATCAAAGCTCAAACCCCCCATTTTCAATCAGTGCAAAGCTCTCCCTCTGGCCCCTCTCAACTTGCCACTAATCATAAATGGGATTAAAAGGCCTGATTAAGCTATTACATTTTATTTTTACCTTTATTTATTTTAACTTTATTTTCATGCCATGAATTTTCATACAGATAAGCTCTTCCTGGCTCATGGCCCTATGATATTGAGTTCCCTCATCCCTTGGCTGTTGATGGGGAGTGGGAAACTACCTTTGCAGTGTTGATATAGAACTCTCATTCTGTCTCAGTATCACTGATAGATGTTGCCTTTGGTGTGGATCACAGCTGTAATGTTCAAGAAAGGAGCTTTCCTATGAAAAACAGAAGCAGTGGTTTATTTCCTGAATAACAATCTACTACACACAAATCTGTAGCTAAAAAAAAAATAAAATAAATTTGGAGATAAACATCGTTCTTTGAAATAACATTTTTTTTAATCCCATCTTACTTAACAGCAGTATGAAAATAAATGCAGCTGAGTTCTGTAGCTGTTTTTAACATATTCACCAGTATCTTCATTCATTCTGATGCACATATTTAAACAGTTTCCAGTATTTCAGTCTTCTTGGTCAGGCAGAAATATTTATCATACTTGTTAAAGTTTATATTACCCTGTAGCAAAGCAATTTATCATTACTATACATGGGTGACTTTCTTGATTATTAAAATACTGTTAAAGTGCAAACTGTTCAGCTCACCACACTTCTTTGTAATTTATTCTTCTTGTTTGACTTCAGCTGGAATAGAACTGCAAAAGAAAACATCTGATATGGAAATGGAAACAGGGGCTGCACAGTCAGAAAAGTGAGGAGTGTCCTGTGGACTAGCCTGAGTGTATCCTTGTTTTTGATATGGCCAAGTGTCCCAAGTTGTCACTGTCCTTTGCTACCTGCCCTCACACCCATCTGCTAGGATGATGTTGCCTGCTGACAAGCTGGTTGCATCCTTGGGAAACTATTCTGGGCTGATAAAAGTACACATATAACAAGTGTGTGTATACATTTTTTGTGATTAGAGCTATGTGCAGCTTTTATTGTGAGAGCTGGTTCCTGTCTACGTGCCTAGTAGCTATAAATCCTGGTTTTTTTGCAGTGTTCCCCATTGGAGGTACTTCCAAAGTAAGTAAATATTATCCATGGTTTAAGATAAGATTATTAATTAAGATATTTACTTTAGGGTACAGGGAGCAAAACAATTTGCTCAAAGTTAGACTGGTTACTGTGCAGGTGGGAGAAGTAGTGTTAGTGAAATAGCAAAGCAATGAGAGCTGAGAACTCTCAGATAACCCCCAGATCTAGCCTCCCACCCACCAGACTGCATGAGACCTCTACAGAAAAAAATTACCTGTATCAAGGAGTACAGCCAAGGCACATGCCTAAAATACATGAACACAGGACCACCTGCATAACCAGCTCCATGCTCACACCAGGTGTCTGCTCAGCCAGCTCCAAAATCTGCAGAGAAAAAGCCCCAAAGTCTGTTATTAGCAAGCAAAAAAAAAAGACTTCACTATGCAATAAGTTTGTCTTCTTGTTTTCTCCTGTCCCTTTTAATTAAGGGTAGGTTTGTGTCCCAGACCATCATGGGCTGAAAAGCTCTGCCCCTTCTTTATGAGGATGTTGGGAATTTGTGGTGATATTGAGTTGTTCTGACAGTGTTTGAAGCTGGTAAGAAAGGGCCCAGTGGGAAAAGCTGACCAGGGATAGGGAAACAAGCCAGGACTTCAGGTCTTCTCATGGTTCTGCTGCAAACACCACTGTAACCACAAAGGGTGCTCAGAGGTGTGGTACCTGACCTGACTTTATTTGTTCCCTACTGATTCTGGAGAACATTTTGGAGAAAGGAGAGCCATTCTTAATAATCACATGTGAGGGACTTCAAATTCAAAGTGTATAAAGAGGAAAAGGAGATAAATGTTCTAGATTTGTTTTTCAAAACTGAGAAAAAAATGTTTTGTGGGGCTCAGATATTTCCACCGACTGTACCAAAAGTGGCAACTTTCTGTTGTTGTCTAAAATACCTCCTTTATGTATCTTTTCACAGACTCTATGGCTGTATCCTAGCTGGAATTTTGCATATCAGATTCCCAGCTAGCAGTGATTCCTTATGGCTGAAGCATCAACTCCTCTCTGCAAAGGGCTGTGATGGCAACACTGACAGAGAACAGCCAGTAAAAGGGTTCAGCTCTAAGTTCTCTATTCCCTCATTTTTTTAAAGCATAACATCTTCAGCTTTTGTGAGAACCTTGTAAAATTAAAACACAACTACATTCAAGCAGATTAGAGCACTGAGCTTGTTATGTCTGTGCTTTTCAACCACTAGCAGTTCCATTTTCCTCTCTCGTTTGCTGCCTCTGTAGCGATAACTCACGTCAGTTTAGACCTGTCATGAAATGAGATGTTCAACAAAACATGTCATTTCCAAGCTGAATTCATCATGTTTTAGGTAATATTCCCACATCATTTTTTTTTTTCCCTGAAACTGAAGCTCAGGTCAAGTTGGAGGCTGTTCTTTGCCAGCAACAAACAACCACACCAATTGGAGTACACGCTTTACTTCTTATTGAGATGATTTATTTATATTTTTTTTTCTTTCTATTTCTTCCTCTGCGTTATCTTAAAATGCAGAAAAGGGTAATTTGGTTTGCTATACAGAAAATCCCCTCCAGTAAAAAAAAAACCAACAAAAACCACCCTTCTGAAGCTGTAGTGGCCAATAGCAAATAAAGTTGGGTTCTTTGGGTGATGTCAAAACAATGCCTTGATAGTAACAAAGCCAGCTGCTTTGATTTATATTGCCTTCCTCTAGCAATACAAGCCAGCATTCTGCTTGCCCTTTTTCACTGCAGTTGCACATTAAGCTGAATGCTTTAGAGATTTTCTACAACAACTCCCAGATCTCTCCCCTCATCAGTATTCGACACATCTTTCCTTTGAGCAGATGCGCTGGTTTTTCCAACCCCCCCCCCCCCCCCTTTGTTCCAAGATTCATTGTTCTCCATTAACTGCAGTTGCCATTTATTAGTCCAGATGCAGAAATGATCCAACGACCCCGTAGGAGTCGATGTGTTTCCACCCACCCACTGGATCATCATATATTTAAATGTATGCACTGAAACTATAGGCTGTTTACATGAGATTTATGGTGGTTCTCAACTGTGCCCATGATAACACGAGGCAGTTTTGAACTGTTAGAAGTGAACCAGCTTCAAAGATACTTTCTGAAGATGTGCTCTTCTGGGCTTTGAGAATAACTCAAAAATCCATAGACACAGATCCTCAGCTGGTGGGAAATCTTGTTAGAATTAATGTCACTGTGTTGATTTACACCAGGTAAGAGTGTGATCAATTAAATCTGTGCTGTGAACTATATAATTTTTTGATGAAAATTTAAATGTAATCTTGCTAGGCCACAATATTCATTTTGAAGAGAAAAAGGAGGAAAAAAATGTACAAAAACACTAGGAGAAACCATTCTTGAAATGCAGACAAATTGGTAGGAAATGGAGTGTGTAATGCTTAAATATTCAAACTACTGATAATATAAACAGGTGGCAACCATATAATATAAAGTACATTAACTTGGAATTCTGTAGACACTTGGAAGATAGCAAAATAGGATTTCACATCGTATTAGTTCACTGGGCCATGAAATCCTATATCCTTCTTTCAACATTGGCTAGTAGATAATTCTTCAGTGGAAGACAATCCCGCCCCTCATAACACATCTCACAAATACCAAATGCTCTAAGACAGAAAAAGCAGGGAAATACAGGCCAAGGCAGTCATAAAAAAATCAGAAAAGGCAAAAAAAATAAGAGCTCATAGCTTTAATAAAGAGAAAAGATTCATTGTCTTAAAACCAAGCTCAGTTGGGTATTGGATAGCTAGAAGTATGCAGTGCTTTCTACCCTCAGGTTACTAACTCAGCTCATCTCCCCCATCAACACTGTCTAAAATTTATGATCAGAGTGCCCTTTGTGAATAAAGATGTTTCCACTTCATAAAATCAATGGTATTACTAGCACTCACTCTTCCCCTTCTCCTGCTGGGGCCAGCAAGGATGGCAATCCAGTGAACCAGTGGTTATTAGGGAAAAGTTGGGAAGCTAATATCAAACTCAGTGAATTTTGCCTTAGGTCCCATGTCTGGGTTTAAATTAAATTACATTTTGTGGCATATTCTGACAGCTAATTCTTGCAGGTGCCAGTGGGTTGTGAAAAAGGAAACCAACAGCAATTCTGCAGTCTTGTTTTCAGACTAGGAATTCTGATGTTTTAAATAGTTGAGGTAGCTACACCCATCCACTGGGGCACCATCTTCATGCTGGTGACAGCAACACCCAGCTCTGGCCTCAGTGATGTCCAAGCACAGACTTGCAGCAACGTGGCCCAGCTAAACATGACCAAATGTATTATGGATTTGAGCAGGAGCTAATTCAACCTGGCTTTAAATTGAATCCCCCTTACCCAAATGGGCCTTAAATCAGCCCATCAATTAAAACCACAGCCAGAATCAGAGACTCACTGCACAGACAACTCTTGCCAAGTCAGATGTGATGAACAACCCAAATCAAATGTTATCCATTAGAAAATGTTTTCCATCCCTAATTTCTGAAAATGTACCTATTCATTTTCTGTCCTCGGAAGGTTTCTTTTCTGGCAGCTCTCTCAGGGCACCAAGTAACCCCTTTGCAAACATTTTTCCAGGCTAAGATGAATTATTTCAAGAGCAGCAGCTCCTGCTTCACTAACCTGTGTGCCTTCACAGGGGTCCAGCCAGTCCAAGCCATGGAGAAGCAAAGGCAGACACCTGAATCCTGCCAGCATTAGCACAAGCCTTGACAAAACCCATCAACTTGTTTCTGTAAGAACCAGGGGAGAAGAGAATGAGGAAAAGGGAAAGGGGCTGATCAGAGTTATTCACATTAACAGGACACATTCTGCTTTCTATTGAGTTGGGCCTATTAATATATTCCTTGGGCATTTTTCTCCCTTACTACCCTCTCTGAGGTAATTCTTTTTCAACTGCCTTGCAGTTGTTGGGTGGTAAAAGACACAGCACTGACAGCAGTGCTAAACTTAACATGCACATAGGTGTGAGGGCATGGGCACGTGTCTCTGAAGGCAATACCAAGAGCAAGGTGGCATCACAGTGGCAGGAGAAGGCTGCACACCATATATACAACATGACTTTCCATTACACATGAATCCATGGCTTCCAAGAGTTTTGCTTGCTTCAGAATTCTCAGAAAATGTCCTTTTTCTTTTCTTAGAATTTTAATGACATTCTCAAACCTCCTTAGTTCTCGATTACCTGGGCAGCAGCTGCCAGTTGAGTCACCCCAAGGCATTCAGCTTATCTCTTCTTCTCCTCTTGGCCTCCTTCCCACCTGGCAATTGTGCTCAGTCATCACCCAGCTCGGTGAGAAGGCTCTGTCTCATCTCCATAGGTACAGGGAGTCAAAAGCTGTAGGTCACACCAGGAATCACTTGTCAGGAAGCATCAGGGTTGCATCGATTCAGCTGCAAGTGAGCGACTATAGTCACCGACCCAGCACAACCTTTCCTGATCTCTCAGAGGCTCTGTCAGTATTCAAAACATCCCCCTGAGCAGTGCAGTAATAATCCTGCTCTCTGTCTGCTCCCAGACTTTTTGCTATTCACTTTTGCAAACACAGAAAACCCCTAAGGTGTCCTTGAAGTTTAATACGGACACTTAATTGTCACAAATACTGGCTCAAGCTGTGCAGAGGAAGAGAGTGAAAGACTTGGTTTGTGTGCTTACAAAGGGTCTGGAGCAACCTGCTTGTTCTGTTTCAGATCAGGAAAGAAAAAAATATATGGATTTTTTCACCTTCATATGTTACAAAGACTTAAAATTGCCTTTGACTGCCATTGGAGCATGTGGAAAGAGAACATATCCCATTAATCTCTAGAGAGCTGCTATAAGGAGGATGATCAGAAACATGGGTGTAATGCTGCTTGTTCTCATGAGTCTGAGACAGCCCTCATGTTGTACCCTGAGCAATGAGGCTATGGGCGGGCTGGGTTAGGTTATCTCAAGCAACTGGTTACAAGCAGAGCATTGTGCCAGTCTCCATGGCTTTTTACACCAAGAACTAAGTGTGGAGCATGGCCAGAGGGTGCCAGAAGTGGCCCTTCAGCTGAGGCAGATCCTGGCACGGGGCAGACATCTCACTGAAGTGCTGCTACATCATGCCACTCAAGAGGTAAGAGAAAGAAAACCCTCATGGCAGTCAAGGGGAAGCATCTCAATAACCAACTCAAAATTATATCTGCACATAAACTGAAACGAGCCAATTTTCCTGCTGGATCTGAGTGTGAATCCTATTAAACAGCACGGTCGCTTCTCTCCTTTGTTCCCAAATGATTCTTTCACTAAGAAACACCAATAAAATGACAATTTACAGGGAAATGTTTTCAGAACTGTAAGCCATTCTAAAAGCTGAATTCAGGCAGAAGCTAATGACGCAGTAGATTTACTAAGCCAGATCCAAGTATACGAGGGTGATTGGGAAAAAAAATATACTGCTTGATACTTCTTTTTAATATACTTTGGATAACAACAGTACACAGAACAACATCATTTAATGTATTAAATAATCCATCTTGTCACGTTATGGCTTCATCTGATATAATCTATTACTTTACAGCATGCTATTATGGATACATAAAAAAACCTGTAATAAATTATCAGAGGATCTATTTACTGTGCAGTGGCTTATTTATTTCCACGTTTAACCCATGGCAATGGAAGTCCATTTATAAAAGCACAGGTCCATTTCCTAATCTTTGTGAGCTCTTCATGAGCATGGACTACAAGATCTTGGGATACCTTCACCCAGACAGCAAATGTTCAGTCCATGACCACTAGACCTGAAGTCTTACCAATGCACATTAGCATTAATAAGGATCTTGATCCATCTTTGAAGATGATGAGCAAGTCAGAACCTACAGCTACCAGGAAAAGAAAAAAATCCCTAGGAGATGCAGTCCTAATAATTCCCTCTTGTGTTTTGGAAAGTTTCTTCCACAATACTTACTCTACCCTTGAGATATCTACTTGATAAGAAGCTCAAACCTAGATCCTGCCAATTCAGGTGTAGATATGAGCATAGCTCCAGATCAAGACTAAAATCTCTCAGATTTAGACTGAAATTCCTAAACAACTTTTCCCTTTCCATTGTAAATTACTTCTTTTGCTATGTCTTATCACAATTTTCCATACAAATTCCATTGAAAGAGTACAACAGCATAACAAAACACCAAATTATTCCTGCTGGATACAGCAAATAAATGAAAGAGGGCTTTATTTTTTTCCTACTGGATCATAATTGTAATATTTCAGATTCCTTCTACAAAGAGCAGAATTTAATGGCTGTTATGGATTTTTCACCCCCTTAGAGAATTTCTGCAAAATTCAATTATTTTTGGAGGCTGCTTGAGTTTATATCTCACAGTGATGATGAATTACCTATTGTAGTGGCCGACTTAAAAACAATACACAAAAAATCAATGTTTTGAAGAAAGACACAGAGCATCCAGGATTGGCCCAGGCTGCCTTTGCTTTGAGGTTCAAAATGAGCTCGTTTCAATCACTTTGCCTTTTTCAACCACTTTCTGTAGCAGCATCTGATTACATTTCAGCTGTTTAGGTTTCCCATAGAGATTGACTTTGCCAACAAGACGATTTGCCATCAAGAAATTGTAATTAACTTGATGAACTCTGTCTTTTAAGCAGTTGGATATTTTAGAGCTAAGAGTAACGATTATCACAAGTATCAGAGAGTTCTGTTTTAAACATGCAAATTGCTTATATCTGGCACTGAATATGGATGTTAACATTTTCATGCTCAAATGTGACAGTGGTATTTAGGATTGCTGACTATCTAGAGTAAGAATAATATTATGCATTTAATAATAGCATTAGAAATAACAATGAATAACACTGAAAATGGGATTTAAGTAATGCCTTTTACAGCCAAGAGTTTTAAAGCTCAAGTCTGCTAATGGGAAGAAACACATTGCACCAGACCAGAGCAAGAGTCCTTCTGTGAAGCCCTGAGATATAGTCTGAAGCCAACTTTTCATTCTCTCACTGAATTTACAAACAGATTTTATCTCACAATTTGGATTGAGCAGCATATAAATTGTCAAGGGAAAATAAATATAGGTAACCTGAAGCCCCTTATAAAAATTATTTGTGCTGCCAAATGCTGGGGATTTCTGAACCAGCTCATCTTCTCCCTCTAAAAATATTTTTACATCCATCTCATCCTAAACAAATCAAAAAGTATTGCTCTGCTAAAATTGGAGTTTGGATTTTATACAGCAACCAACCTGTTCTCATCCCTAGATGACCAGATATTATGGTTTGTTCGGGGGTTTGGTTTTCTTTCCTATAAAATTAATATAGGAAAACCTTGAGCAAGCCCAGGATGTTTCATGGGAAGTGACACAGAGCAGCTATCATGAAAACACTGCTCTAAGAAAGACATGCAGGGTGCTCTTCCTCCTAGAAAGGCTGATAATAGAGAAGCAGAGAACCAGAGAAATATTTTGGTTGGCAGAGACATTTAAGATCATCGAGTTCAACCCAGCACTGCAGGGCACCACTGCCTCATGTCCCTTACCACCACTTGAAAACCCCTCCAGGAATCACAGGGACTCCACTCCTAACCTGGCCAGCCTGGCCCAGGCCTGGAACAACCCTCAAGAGGAAGAAATGTTGTGCTCTAGACCCTTCCCCAGCTCCATTATCCTTCTGTGGACATGCTCCAGCCACTCCATGTCCTTCTGGAAGTGAGGGACCCAAAACTAGGATTCAAGGGATGATCTTCTCAGTGCTGGTCACCCCATTTCTAATACAAGCCAGGCCACAAGAGACCCAGATCTTTGCCTCTAAACTTCAAGGAACACAGGCTCTGAATAGTTTCCTGCCCAACATCACCAGTGATAAAGGAACAAGATAAATATTTAACATCCATCTTCCAGAGAAAGTGGCCACTTTTTCCCACTGGTGGACACACCTATTAGCTAGGCATGTCATTTATCCTGCCTTAGAAGACTGTCCAGGGCTGTCCCACCAGTACAACCCACATAGCTCCACACCTCTGAGGCAGGTGTGACCCTCATCACCTGCCTTGGGGGGGGTGTCTCTTTCCACCAAGAGAAAAAAAAGATACTGAGGAGAAGTGACTGATATATCTGTGAGAAGGAAGGTACACGTGGTGTGCATTGAAATTGTGGTGCCAGCTTGACAATTGTGATGGGTGATCTCATCTCTTTAAGAAAATAAATGTTTTCAGAAGGCAATCAACATTTCCAGAGAAAAATCAGTTTCCTGGTGAGAGGTTCATGCCGAGCATCTCTCAAGAAAGAGCTGCCTCACATGGCTTAGGTGAAGAGATTTGTCAAAAAAATGTTTTTAGTTGTTTTGCTTTTTTCTCTCGAGGATGTCAGCATTTATTACTTTTCAGGTTTGTTTATTTTTTTATTATTATTGCCAAGTTCTTTTCAGTCCAGGAAAAATGTTCCTGTTTCCAATGTCACTCATTGCCACTGCAGAACAAGAAAGTTCAGTCTTGAAGCTCTTCCTCACTTGAGTAATCTCACTGAATCAAAGCAGTGGGATCAAGCTCCTACTTCCACATCCCTGAAAGGTATTTTATTATAATGCTCCTCAACACCTCCACTGAGAACCCTCCATGACCCCCTTATGTTAGAAGAGCTTTGTAGTAACTCATGAAAGCACCAGATCTCTGCAGAGAAGCCCCATGGAGCATGAGATTTGGGTCTTAGCTCACCTCTGTAGGAAGAGACAAGGGCCACCTCTGAAAGCCACTGAGCAGCAACCATGGTCTTCTCCTGGTCTTCTATCTGTAGATGAAGTTTTTCTCCAGCTCTCTGCAGGTGAAGATTTCCCCAGTGGTTTTCCCACTGTTGAGTTCCAGAAGGGAAGCACTAAGCGATTCCTAAACACACCAATGGTAGAAACAAAAGTTTTTTGCTGCCTGTAGCAGCTGCAGGATTGGGAACAGACCATAAATTGTAGATTAAATCATGTGCACGAATGCATGAAAGTCTGGTGATTGTATTAACCCATCATTTCTGTCAGAGCTCTCTAAACCATGAAAGTGTCCTAAAACACCTTCCTAGCAGAGCCATGGCTCATGCCAGCAAACAATTTCAGTGTGAGTAGCTTTAGCTGCCCAAATTAAGATCTCCTATGGAATAACTGCATCCACATACAGGTTTTTGCCAGTGCAAACACTGAGCTTCACCTGCCCACAGGTATGGATGCCATACCCAGCCTCCTTAGAATTTCTGTGGGATGGAGAATTAAAGCTTCTACAAACTCCTGCAAGGCTATGAGAGCAGTTAAGTCTGTTCCCTACCTTTGGAACAGTTTGGACTGTCCATAAACCCACAAATCCTCCACATGTAAAAATTTATAGCTCAGTGACAAGGGAAGTCCAGAAAAATCCATAGTGGCAGCAGAGCCCCAGCCCCATAACACAACAGAAGCCAAGGGCAAGGCAAGACGAGTAGGAAATTCAAAGAAAAAGAGCCAGGATCAATGAGTAGAAACCAGTAAATATTCTCCAAAGAAAGCCACCTGTGAACAAAAGCATCAGCACACATGAGCAAGTCTGTCTCAGTGAATAGCTGATGGTACCACAGGACATCAAGAGCTCACCCAGTGTCAGCAGGTTCATCCAAAGCTAAACTCGACTGCCCTGTGCTCACAGCTCAGCTCCAAAACACCCAACCAACTGGAGGCTCAGTCTGGGCTCTGGCAATATCACTTCAGTGCCAATCATCCAAAAAAACAACAATGAACCCACCTAACCTTTGCAGGGCAAAAGAAAACATCCTCCACCCTGTTTTACAGCAGCAGCCCTCACAGGCACGTTGTCTGGGGGGATGAAGACAAATCCTGTCATTGCAAAGTGAAACCAGCTGACAATATATTCTGACAAGTACCTGGAGGGCAGAAATCAGTTACAGTGGCTGGGCAAACTTCCCCAGCTATTACTCACCTATGCTGATAAGCCTTCCTGCCAGTAGCACTCTACAGCTAGTCCTGGACATATTCATACCACATATTTCAACTGCTCTCCCTTCTGGGAAACTCTAACTACAAATGCCATGGCTCAGTTACCTCCTGCAAGGCTTTCTAAAAATGAATGATCTTTGATGATCACCGTGGTCTGCAGTCATTATTAGGGGTGTGTAAGGCTTCCACCTTTTCCTAAAGCACAGCTGCTGAGAAAAGGACTGGGATAAATAGAATTTCTGTGGGCCAGCAAAGGCGTTGCTGTGTCACTACCTTATGAGACAGGTTCAGCACCTCTGTGTGCTGAAAGAGGAAAGATTAAGAGTCATTATGCTCAAGAGGAGGAGGACAGCATTGTCACCATTTCAGCATCATTCCCCTACATTGCCAGGGGCAGACACATTTCCATACAGCTGGTAACATTAATTAAGGTTGCCTTTTAGGGAATTCCTTAAGGGATCTGTGCTATCCCCTAAGTTAAGCACTGCAGAAGCAGAAACGTGCAAACAGAGCAGTTTTTAAATCAGTGAAGCAAAACCTCATCCCATCTACACCAAAATAATAGATAATAGGGATAAGAGAGGAGAAACAAAGCCACAGGGAGAAGGAAAAATGAAAATGTTGCTCTTTTAGTACCATATTTACAGCACACATCACCTTTATAGTGCATAGAAATGCTCCAGTGTCTGCCTCCCTACCTTTGTCAGTCTAATCTTTTTTCTATTAAGTGAACCAGAGCATCATTCTGAAAATAACAGAAACATAAACAAACCAAACCAGTCACCAGTGAGGTCAGGGATTGTCCTACAAACAGCATCCCCCCTGACACAGAGGAAACCTTGGGATACTCTCATTCTTCAGTCTGAAGCCTTCCACTTTTCCTCTTCCTCTCCCTGCCTTGCAGATGCTTTGCCATTTTCTTACTTCTCACTTTCTCTCCCTCTCATCAAAGTGATTTCTGACAAAAATTGCAGCCCAATAGGAAATACAAGAAGTATTTCCTACTTCTCCAGTAATAGGAGGTAAAAAAAAAGGGATATGTGCAAAGAATGAGTGGGTTAAATAAATAAATAATTACATACATCCGTACACACATAAATAAATAAATAAATAAATAAATAGGTAGGCAAATAGATAAATAAATAAATAAATAAATACATTTAATGGTCTAAATTAGGGGTGTTCCTCTAGTTTTCTAAAGCCTTCAGCAAGCAGAACAAGGCTGACAGAGGGGTCATGCATAGGTGACAGAGCTGGTGGGCTGGAGACATCTGCATAACCTCAGGGTGCACCAGGGCAGCAGAGCATGCTCTGAACTTGAGCTTTGCTCTAGCGTGTCCCAGTTTCTTCCCCTCCTTGGAAGCTTGACTTTTCCACTGGCTGTGTGCACACAAATAAAGCAGCTCACCAACTTGGGGAAGTGCCTGCAGAGACTCACTAAGAGTTTGCTGCAGCTGTGGTGTTCCACAGACGTGGCTCGCTGGGATGAACTGGCAATGCGACGTGTTCCTCGTCAAAATCAGACTTAATTGCAGCTAATTCCAGTGCTATCAGAGGAAGTGCTTGCACATTTGCTTATCACAGGCCCACTGGCAGACACACTGGTTTCCTATTTATTTCATACCCAGTTCAAAGCTGCCTGCCTTAAAATTCTCCACGGACCGTTTCCAGTCATCTTCATAGATCTCGTGCCCATTGAGGTTCCATTGAAGTCCCTGGGAAAATTTCCATTGATTTTAATTGAACAGGCTGTTTAGCTTTTTTTTTTTCTCACCCCTCTGGCAATGAAATATTCCAACCAAAATATTCAAGACCATGTGAATGCGGGTCTTTTATTTTATGGTAAAACTGAAAATCAGCTCACACTCACCCCAGATTTTTACTAAGGTTTGCAAAGAGGAACAATTTTGTGTGTTTTTGCAATTTTGTGAGTTATGAATTGAGATTTGCTGGAACTTTGGAAAACAAAAAATATTTTGCATTATCTAAGTCAGTTTTCTTGATTAGTTTATCTGTTGTTTTCTTTTTTCCACAGAAAAATATCATCATTTCCACATAATAGCTAAAACAGCAAACCATGCCATGTTTCAAAATGAGCTTTCAGGCAGGGAAAATTGAATTTTGTTTTAAAATACCACCACTGTTTTTTAAAATACCAGAATATCTGAGCCTCCAGATTTTCTTTCTACAAAAGAGAATTACAGAAAGATGAAAAAAAAAAAGATATTTAGCATTCTCCTCATTCTTTTTACACCGCTTGGAAAGAAAAGAACAGGATGGGGGGACCCTGGAAGAGACCTGTTGGGTGGCAGAAGTGAAGACTTGTTAATTCCCTAAATAATTGTGTCCCAACACCAGGCATCTCTCATGTCTGACACTCCCCCCACTGCATTTCCTTCACTCTTGGGAAGGAAGATTCCTTCTCCTTGCCCAAGTCTATGAATATTTTGCCTACAGAGTTAACAAAGGTCTGATTCCACTCGAGTGCTGACACGGAGCCTATTCAGGGTGGTTATTATGACTGCAGGAGGATACACCAACACTAAGATGCCTTCTGTGGTAATGAAAAGAAATCTGCAACAAAAGAAGTCCAGAAAGTTCAAGTCTACCTCAGGTTCACTGGTTTCTGTGCTATTCTTTCATGCTATTCATTTACTCACAATGAAGTGCTGCAGAATTCAAACACATTTGCTCTCTGCTTCTTTCTCTACACAAGACAGGGTTAATTGAATGTCACAATAAAGGGGGTCTAACAAAAAAAAATCGAAACCAACCAACCAAAATTCACTAAAGCACTAAACAAAATTCAACCAACCAAAACTATTAAATAAACAAACAAATAAAACAATGAAAAATTCAAATAAACAAAACCAAACCACCAAAAAAACCCAAACAAAAAGCAACTAAAAAAAAAACCAAACACAAAATAAGAAGACAACCCCTCCCCACAAAAAATTTCCCAAAGCCAAGCTGTCATTTTTGGACCCAGGTATCCTAACACAGAAAGTACTCATACCAACAGGTAAGAGAAGTTTATAAATTACCTGAATTGCTCAAAACCCCCCAAGTATTAACAACAGCAAATTGCAAAATTCTTGCCTCTGATACACCAAAAAACAACTTCAACCCCCCCTTGTGTTTGGCCAGTTAGTTATTAAGTTAAACAATAGTTAATAATTTCTGTTCCCCTCCACTCAATACTGTGTTAATTGAATTGATTTCATTATGATATGAATAGGAAGGACCAGATTAAATAAAACAAGCCATCTGTAAACTGAGCCAATGAATTTAATGGGAAGAAAATAAAGACTAGCAGTTGTGTGGTGAAGTGCATCAAAATGTTAATTGCTTAGAGTCACATCCTTCTGGGCTAGTGGAGAGGATGATGAAGATAAGGTCTAGTAAAAGCCTTTTCAGTTCTAGTGGCTGGTTATTCTGCAGTGGAAAGAAAATGAATAAAATGAGGAATATTTACAACTGTGTGGACTTAGCGTTCAGAAGGAGTTCCAAAAGAGTGAGTTTGGTTTGCCTTTCTTTTTTTTAATCATCATTTTCACTTATGCAAAGTGAAGGCAGAGCAGAGATGAACATTTCTGTTCCAACTTGGAAGTTGCTCTTTAGGCAAGATGCTGCAGTTCAGCCAAGCAGGGCCAATGTACCTGCCAAACACAGCTTGACACCACTTTACTGGTCTCATAATGGTTTCTGCAGATACAAACACAGTTTCTAGTAGTCTCAGGACCACCATTAGTTGCATGATCACAGAGGAAGGTCAAGTCATCATCCTAGAGCCAAGCTCCTTCCCTACCTGCACATCAGATGTAGGATCTGGGAAGTTGATAATAACAAGCCAAAAGGATTATTTTTTAGCTTGTGACTGAATGTTTCAGGAGGTAATTTTGGAGGCACCAACTTTTAGGCTTTGTCCACACCAACCTCTTACAAAGCTCAGGCTTTCTGTGGTCCACAGGGAAGAGCACAGTAGCCAACAGTCATTTAAGGCAGAAAAAGCTGTGGAAAATCTGGCCTCAAATACAAGTTCTCCTGAAAATTCTCAGCCTGTGGTCTCCAGACCATGTCATGCAGGTGTTTTACAACACAAATACAGTAATCCTGCCCTGTCTCCATCTTCACCTCTCCAGGACACACCAGCCACCTAATTAAAAGCTTCAAGGTGTGCTCACTTGGGCTCCTTAGCTCCCCAGTGTCCTGTCAAGAAGGGAGGGATCCATTCTTGTTTCTATGTAATTGATTGGACAGACAATTAAATTCCAAGGGTGAAATATTGACAAGTGATGGAATCAAAACCTGAAAGAACTGTGTTTGTCTTTCTGCTTTTAGGACTTGGCTGTAAAAGAAATATCCTTTGCACTGGTGATCTGAATTAAGAACATAGAGTATGATTAAAGGAATATTAAAGAAAATACTCTTCCTGGTGGAATAATGTGTGTGTGTGTATATATATATATAACATAATGAGATCACATGATTAACAGAATGAATCCCCAAATTACACGAGGTTCTCAAAGTCACACAGAGCAGCCCTGTTGAGATCCTCCTACCTTTTATTTCTTACAAGTACAGAAATGTCCTCACAAGTGATGTAACAGGAACTTGAAGGAACGAGAGTCTGGGGAATTTTTAAATGTCAGAAACATGCAAATATTGCAGATTAGTATTCCACACAGAGCCATAATTTTCAGTGTTTGCACTCATTTTAGCATTCCTTTTAAATTAAAGGCACAATAGGTAAGCTGGCAGCATGCAGATGGTTTAAAGAGTTTAAAACATCCTTATTCATAGCTTTAATTTTTTACAACAGAAGCTATTTAGAACCCAATTTTTGTGCCCTTTCACAGGTAGCAGGATTTGCTCTGACAACTAAATTCAGCAGGAAGCCAGCAGGTAATTTGGAGTAATGGGTTTGCATATTTTAAATACAAATAATACGAGTTAATAATATCCCTTCAGATATTTGAACATACCTTGAGATACAGACATCTAGCTGTGTAGGAAAGATTATAAAGGAAGAAAACTGTAATCATGAGGGAATGGGCACGGGAGAAATGTGCCACTGAGAAGAGTCCTGAAGTAGATGTGGAGAGAGCTGCTAGACTTGACTAAATCCAGTTGGGGGTAGATGAAGGCTGGAGACACTTTGGTGCAGTGCCAGCTGCCAGAGGTAAACTCTACAAGTGAAAGTGCACAAAGGTGATCAGGCATTTGGCAAAATCCACGAAGAACATCCACAGGCTGGTGGTCAAGGGTTGGTTTTAGAGTTCAAACACATACCAAGCTCCTGCTGCTCTCCAACTTGGAGAGTTTTCCCTTTTGTCTGCAATTTTGGATCCACTTTCAACGGCTGGGGTTGACTGAAATGCAGAGAAATTGGTGTGGATCTGGTCTATTTTACAGTTCACTGGACTCTAGAAGAGAAAGATCCCTGTTTCCTTTCCTCCTCTGGCTGACAAGGACCTGCCACACATCAGAGGAGAGCAATGGGATGTGAAGTGTAAACCCGGTCAGCAGTGCTGGAGCTGACTATTCCAATTCCCAGTGAATACCCTGAGCTGTGAATTATTCTCTCTCTCTGACTTTCCCCCTTTTAAATGAAGAACTTCTTTGGTGTGAGGGTGACAGAGCCTGGCCCAGGCTGCCCAGAGAGTTTGTGGAGTCTGCTTCTCTGGAGAGATTCTAATCCCACCTGGACACTGCACTGCTGGGCACTCTGCTCTGGGTGACCCTGCTGGAGAAGAGGGGTAGCACCAGATGATCTCCAGAGGACCCTTCCAACCCCTGCCATCCTGGGATTCTGGCTTCAGGGCTAGTCTTTGCTGTAACAACTACAAGCAGTGAGTTCACAAGCTGTGAACAGACCACTGCTATAGGAAAAGAAAAAGAGAAATGATGGTCCTTTTCATCCTGAGTTCTCAGGATACAGAGTCTGCACTTCTTAGAGGAAGGCAGTGGTTCAAGAATCTCATCTTGGCTCAACCACGTGTCATTGCACAGAAAACTACTGCTAACTTGATAGAAAACAGATACCTATGGCTTGTTGAGCTGGCCCCTGAGAAGACCTGTTGCCCAACTCAGCCCAGGTGGAGGACATATGGCTGCTTGCTCCTTTGGGGCAGCTCCAGGCATGAGCAGCAAGGCATTTGGGAATATTCATGTCAAAGAGAAGATGAAAGACATTTATTTCTTCCTCTGCACTGGCTCCTTAAAAAAATCTTTTCCCTTTCAGGTTGCTTAAAATAACATTTTTATGTGCCCATGAGCACATTGGTGATGGAGCTTCAGCAGTTAATAGATTTCCTCTTGCTGAGTAGGGAGAAAACACACAAAACCAACCCAAACAAACAGAAGCTTATCCTATTAGCTAGTTGTCAATTATCCCTGATGGGTAATTGTACCAGTGGCCAGAGGGAAATGCTGGCAGGTGTAATTACTGGCTTCTTTTTCCAGGGTTATAACCTCTGACTTGCCAGACCTGTCTTCAGATACCAAAAAGAAAAAAAGAATAAAAAAATCACCGAATAAATTATGATAAACATCTGCCCTGCATAAATAAGGAAGATCTCGGCTGAAATTGGATGATTTTAATTGCAAAAGCATTCTACTTCCAGTGCTTCTCAACTCATAAAGGGTGATGTGAGCAAATATCCTCACAAAATGTGGTGTCTTGTTAAAATTTACAGGTACCAGTAGAGAATATTATATGGAAAGACACTTTCATGGAAAAAAAAAATAAATTACACGTGGAGTTGACAAGAATCTACTTGTGCTTATTACACAAAGATACAGTGCAGCTCCAAACTGACAATCCGTTACTAGAAAACCACCTTTTGCTTAGGATGATAAACCAAGATTGAATTATAGATTTCACAGCAGCAATTCCTGCATTCCGCATTTAAATCCACACCTTCTGCTTTCCTAAAGCTTTTTTTAATCCATTCATTTCCAATAAATGGTCATGCTCAAAAATTGCCTCAGTTCATGAACATTTTCATTACGGGAAACCTAGCAGCACAATCCCCAAAACTGTTCTCAGCCCTTGTCAAAATGAGCTCTCTCACCAAAAGCTAATTCTTAACACTTATTTATTTACTTATTTATGTTTAATTTGATTTGTAAACCAGTGCGTGCCCCAAGTGCACGGCTACATAATTAAAATGTGCAGAGTGATCAGATGGAGACACATCTTGGGCTGAATTCTGATTTCAGACCTTTGCCATTCAAAGGTGAATATTTAGTCACACGTGGGAGTCCATCTAATCCACAGATTGCAATGCAAGTGAATAAGGCAAGTTTGTTCTCCACATTCTCCCACTAAATTAAACCTTTCTGGCCTGTGTGCATTAATTTCAAGCTGAGATTTCCATTCACTCTACTCTATTCAACACTGTGCCCTGCAGCTCAACAGCTATAAATCCAGGCCAGTTCCTTCAAACTGATCTTACTCCAGAAAGGGATACCAGCGAGTGCCCAAAATCCAGATGGCTGCTGCTTTCTGCTCGTTTCACTTTGATAATTCAGTTATAAATAAAAGCAGTTAAACCAGTCAAAAGCTTACTGGGCTGAGCAGCCAGCTCTCGTGTCACTCTTCCTAAATAGCCATCCCCAACTTGTAAACAGATGTGTGTGGGGGAGAGAGAAAGACTTCCTAACTCACTCCATAAATCTGAGAAAAAAGTTCAACATTCAAACTCCACCAAATGTTAATCAGTCTGATGCCTTTTGTTATTCTTATGAATGACTGTAGTCAGGCTATTTAAAGCAACTGATGCATTCAGTTCTTAATTGTGAGTGCCCATTGAGGGCACCTCAAATGAACCGAAGCCTCCCTTGGTTCTCATCCCCCCCTTCCCTACAAAGGCCTGGAAAAGCCTAAAGAGAACAAGTTTGTCTGCTAAAAAGTTTTTGCTAAGAAGTTGGTCTGCTAAGAAGGAAGTGAGTTCAGCTACTAAGAAAGAAGTGAGTTCAGTTACTAAGAAGAAGTGAGTTCAGCTACTAAGAAAGAAGGAGTTCTGCTACTAAGAAAGAAGGAGTTTTGCTACTAAAAAAGAAGGAGTTCTGCTACTAAGAAAGAAGGAGTTCTGCTACTAAGAAAGAAGGAGTTCTGCTACTAAGAAGTAGTGAGTTCATCTCCTAAGAATTAGTGAGTTCATCTCCTAAGAAGTCCATCTGCTAAGCCAAGAGAGTCCTTCAGAAATTATCATGGAAAGGGAAGGGCAGTCTTGGAGGAAAGAGGAAATAAGTATTTTAGTGATTTTTTTTTTTTTTTCCCCCATCTACCTGCTGTAGCTCTGCACACACTTGTTCTGAGACCTCCTGAAAACTGCCCAGACTGTCCCATTTCCACATGTCCCCTGCCCAGGCCAGTGAAGAAGGCTCCTGTGCAAGAAGGTGCAACTACAAACTATTGCCACAATCGGCATCATTTTCATAAAGTCAGAAGGATTATCCTGTCTCTCAGACTTTTGCCAACCTCTTCAGCATGTCTGCTCGAGCTGGGGCAGAGGTTGAGTGCCATAAGTGTTGATTTATATGCTAGAAAGAGTCACAGAACTGCTTCCTTCAACACCACATGAAAATAAACCAGTGTTGCTGTTCCTGGATAAGAACCCCTCACACCTCTTGTCTGTGAAGTTTCCTGCTGCAGATTGAAAGCAGGAGGATGCAAACACCCTGCCACCACTAACACCCTGGGTATGGCCCTGGCAGGGAGCTCTGTGCAGGAGCAGGACCAGGTGTGGGAACACTGAGCAGAAGCAAAATGAGTACAGGTGATGTGGGGCTGAACAGCATCAGCAGAACACTGCTAATAAAGCTGCTGTTGTTAGTTAATGAGAGTAAGACACTTTATATTTGCATAAACCAGCAGACTGTGGCCTTGGGGATCCATAACGGATGTTTATCCCAAGAACAAACACTCCAACCTAAATCTGAATCTAGATGGGCTCAGTCTAGAAGCTGCAGAGCTTCTAAAGGGAACATCAAGCAGCATTTCTGCCAGACTGACTGATTAGACACACAAAACAGCTCAGCACCAGTATGAATCTACCATGGATACTGTCCAGGGATGTCCCCCAAATATTTAATTTCTGTAACATTTCAAACCCTGTGGCATTCAGCTTGTGACTTCTTTCTTTTTTCCTGACTAAACTCCATCTCTCCCAGAACAGTAGAAACAATTTTCTAACTGGAGTCCCATTTGAGATCTCTGTCTAATCACTGAATCCTCAGCACACCCACAAATAACCTCATTTGGGAGGGTTGCAAAATACTTTTGAATGGAAAGACCCTAAGACATGAGACTTTTTTTTTTTTGGCAGCAGTTTTCACAACAGCTTGTAATTTCTTTTAATCAACATGTCACCAGAAATAATAATGAAAAATATTAACCATCTCACTACTGTTATGAAGTAATGAAGTACTTTTCTACCACTGGCAGCTCTGTCCTACACCTTTGTAGCTTGAGAGACACATTTTTGGACATGAGAAGTATTTTAACATCAGTTTTTAAAGCTTCCCACTCAAGTGTCACAAATACAAGACCTAAACCCTGGCTTTTCATGCATGAGTGCTCGAGTGATCACAATCTAAATTCTCTTACCAAAGAAACCCTGCCAGTGATGTGATATTATGAAATCACCCCAACTTCTAATTTTCTAAAGGGCTTGCATGACAAAAAGAATCAGGAAGGCTTCACAGTGGTCATCTCTAAACATCCTTCCAGTTCTGAAGCTTAAACCAGAGACAAGCCTGTTTTCTGATCCCTGCACTCATTTCTGTGCTGTTCAGCAGAAGGAGCAAGTTTCTCTTTGAAAAGAAACCACGTTGGGACTAGAAATTAATATTAAAATCAATCCCCACACTCTCATTGTCTTCCCAAAGAAGCACAGATCTGAGACTGAACTTGAAAGGAGGTGGGTTACAGCAGCTACAGATTTTTCCTAGAACCTTGTTTTTAGCAAAACAGAATCACAATAAAGCCCTGGGGGATTTTCATTTTTCTACCTGAAAGGACAGGAAAGTGATTCAATTTACATTCTTTTACAAAGCCAGGATGCTAAACACAGTATCTGCATTTCAGACTAACCAGAGCAGTAGTTTCAGGAGACCAAAAAAAAGGATTAAAATGAAACAGTTTTTGCCACAGCGATGTGATCAAATATCTGACCATGGGACTTTTAATCACTGTGAATTCTTCACACTTAAATTTTCTAGGAACCCAAGCACCCCAGTCCCAACAGCAGCAGCCAAACAAAGACCACCCCCACTGATTTTAGGGGAGCTCAACTATCCTTTAAAGCCAAGGAAACGAGCCTCTTGCCATCACAGAAATAAATGAGAAATACAGTCTGCAGAACAAAAATCTGAGCCTGTTGGTTTCCACAAGCTCATTTTTACTGAAAAGAAGTGACCTGCTTGATAACAAACCCAGCTTGTGAGGGTCCAGTCCTTGACTGATCAATACTTAGCAACACCTAAAGTGGGAGCTAAGAGGATGGGGCCAGAGAAACTGCAGATCTTCAAGTGAAAATAAAGCAGTTGAAGGAAACTGAGGCACACAGCTCATATGTAGGTTAAACTCAGTCATTTTCTCCTATTGACACTGAGTTTAGCTTCCAACTAAAGACTTCAAACATAACCTAACAGGAGGTAATTAGCATAGACTCCCAGGGAAAAAAAAAAAGCTGCTATCCACAGAAGTTATACTCAAAAATCTTTTTAAAGTTACTGTTAAAATTGTATTTGCATTACTTCAGCCTATACCTAGTAGACAAATAAGTAGAGTAACTATGAAAAAAACCCAAAACACTAAATAACAGAAGCCAGGGTGCATATGCTAAGGTCATACTGTTGCTGGGTTACAATTTTAAGCTACCCAAACCCAGGTTTAGCAGTGCTATTGTCTGACTCAGCTCTTGAGTGTATACCTAAATCCCAGCAATTTCCAAATGATGCCAGTTTGCAATCAAGTGCTTGCAAAATAGCAGGAGCCATACAATGTATGCCAAGCTGGAGCCTTGAATCTCAAAGTAAACCCAACATCATTTTGATCAGCTAATAAATAAGCTGTGTCCTGCTTGCTCTGGAGTGTGTTTCACTGAAGAGATGACAGGAGACTCAAGGGTGGAAGGCAGGGAAGCACTGGAGGGTCATGGACATGGTCAAGGACTCCCTTGGCCCAGATGTGTGTGATTTAAAATATTGGTGCAGATGCTTTAAGGCTTCTGTGGAATCTTTTTTTTTTTCCCCAGAATCAGGAAGGAATAACCAGTATTTAATGAACAATAAAATAAAGGCAGGAGAAATTACATTGGCAGATTGCAACTATAGCCTTTAATCTTCATTAAGGATTCAAACACAAGCATCCAACAGAAGATTCAAGTGGGATGATGAAATTCTTTTTGTTTAATGGATAACAATCAAGCAACACATAATCCCTTATAGCAATGATCCTGCAACTACTCCGGCCCTTTTATATGCATAATATATCTTAATTGGTTTTACAGCAATTTAGGCCACAAAACAAAGCATCTGGCAAAGACTAATTTACACCAATATCACTCGTGAGTAACATACACACTCCACAGAACTGCAGTATTTGATGGTATACACATTTAATCTCCTTGCTATCCAGAAGTCCTGTAAATACTCTTCAAAAAAAAAGATGAGAATTGCTAGAAAACCAACAAATCTCCCCAATGCTCTCACATTTCTTTTTGGTATTACTTATTTTTAAATGATTACCTTTTGAACAACATGCTTCTTTCTTTTTCACTCGTTAACAAGATTATTCCACATAATAGAGATAGACAATTGAATTTAAGGGTCTCTTTCCAGAAGGACCTGAAATGTATTCATGAGGACTGTTAAATACTATAGAACTACAAGTAGTGTAGAAGCCTCAATGATATCTACACCAGACATTAGTTTTACTTCATGGGCTAATACTGGCCCTGGAAACTTTTAGCTCAAGCAAGGATTTGATCAAAATCAGATCATACAGAAGGTGATTTTCTGATAAAAAAATTGCTGTTGAGAGAAAATCAACCAAAAAAACCCCTCTAAAATTCCATTGTTGAAGTGGTTAATTGCCATACCTGGTAAGATTATGAATATTTTTTTTCCAGACAAGCATCTTATGATAACTTTGAAATTTATATATAAAAACATTATCCATATTTGGGTTCTTAGGGGAAAGCAGAGAATATTTTGGTGAACTATTAATATTCACTTTGCACCTGCAGTCTCCCACTGACAGATACATTTCCTGACCACTTTACCATTCTCTTAAATCTTCTCTGCACTCCCTGGAATTTCTTAATCACATAGATTGTGTGAATACTGCTATGTTTATAAATCCTGGGATTTGTGTGACCTTTAGGTTACTCATTGTAATGGGACCTATTTTTCCACTGGTTATTAAACAACTGTTTTCAGGCAATTTGGTGACTATTTGACAGGTTAACCAATTGTGTATTACCAGCATTGATCTACAACGAGCTGAAAGAGAGAAAAAAAAAAAAAAGAAATTTCCAAACATTGTTTAAAGGATATTCCATTTCCCACATGAATTGAGATCTTGACCTTGTGTCTCCATTGAGAGCCATCCTAAAGTGAAGAAGCTAATGCAAAAAAAACACAAATGCTATACAAAGGGATAAATTTGGGTTTTCCTGCTCACAGTTCAGGGATGCACACTGAGAAAAGTGGTACCCACGTCAGGAATTTTATCTGTTTCAGAGCTTCTCTGCTAGGATTGTGTCTAATTAGCATGTGTACCAGAACTCTCTCTAACTTCTACCTTCACAGGATTTAGAAAGGTGAAGGTTGAACAGAATTATAATTCCTCCCCTTGCTGTGGTTGGGGAAGATGAGAAATGGGATGGGAATTGCAAGGTTTGCCATCCCATCAGCAGGGAGCAGGCTCTGAGATCTCATTCCCTTTGATCCCAGCTGTGGCATCTCACTAAACACAGCTCTTCTGGGCCAGTGTTTGCAACGTGCTCTCACTAGCAGGATTTCCATGGTTAATTTAGGTTTGAGGGGTGTTTTTCTTCTTTTATTTCTTTTAATGGCTGTGTGACCAAGTCTTCTCCCTCTTCATCTGCTCAATAGATTTATTTATATTGGGCTACATCTGTTTGGGTACCTTAACTGTTCCAATCTGAGGACTATTGACATTTTCATTATGTGTGAGTTGACAGTACATGGCTATATTAAGGGATTTCCAATGATGGGGGGGTGGAGGGAGCAGCCTCTTTGCAGAGATTTCTAGTAGATAATGTTTTTCAGTATGGCAGAACAATAATGTAAAAAGAACTGGGACATTGCAGTCAGTGTGAGAGGAGAAAAATCACAGTATTCTAGTGATACAAGTGCTGGCTGGAGAGCAAGGTATGTGTTGTTAATATATATTAGTATCTATATTCCAGAAGGAGATAGCCAAAGACTGTAATTAGCTCTGAAGCTAAAGTATGAGCAGCATAATAATAACTATTAGACTAAAAAGGAATGCAATGAATAAAAGCTCAATTCACAAAGGAATACAATGTTAATATTGAAATATGGACACGTTGAAATGGCAAGTTGTAAAAAGAGAAGCATTTAATGACACAACGTCTGTGCAATTTATTCAGGCTAGATTAAAAAAAAAAAAAAGGAGAGAAACAATTATAATTTATAAGAACAAGGGGTGGTTTATACGTGTTTTGTGATACAGTCTATCAAATTGATCATTGCCCTCAACGTTGTCTCCAGTGTACACATACAGGAGCTCTGTGCTCCATAAATACATATATATATATATATATGTATATAAAATTAGGGCTGCTGTTTCCCTACAGCAATTAAGAAATGAGCAGAGTTTCAATGTTAGAAAAAATGAGTTTTTCAATGTTTGAAAAAATAGATAAACTTCACAGGAGATCTCTTTGGTTGTTCTCCAGATCTGACTTGGAAAAACTGCTTTACATGTGATTGTCAGAAAGTGCCTCCTCCCATTCACTGACCAATTTTTTTTACACATTTCTATTCAAACCTAAGGCATGAGAAAATGGGGCAAGGGAGGAAAGCTAATGCTGTGCTTTCTCTGCCTTCTTTGAAACCCAGCTGCTGTTCTGGATGAAGACAAAGATGAGTTGTTTAAACACAACACAAACTAAAAGACAAAGCCATCCCCATATTCATATTTACTCAATGATCCCAAGTTTGTTATGAAGAGGCAAGATCAAAGTACAGGCATTTCACAATCTAAGCTACCATCCCAAAGGGTATTGAGATAATATTGCAAATATTTCAAGTTAAAATAGATTTTGCTTGTTTTCAACAAGATTTGTAGTATAATTTGTTGATTCATCCTTTATAATATAACAAAATACTTACTTTGGGATTAAATTCCATATTAATGAGTTTGCAACTAGTGTGAAAGGAAAGATTTAGAAAAAAAGAAAACTAGTCAAAACACATCAGCTAATGTACTAGTTACATTCTTCTACTACATTTTATTGCCTCTGATTTCACCAGTTACTTACTCAATGTGTTAAAAAATATATACAACTTTTGACCTGGCTTATGTATCTTTTCCACTTCCTCCAGCCTCTTGGTTCAACTTTTCCCATTTTTTCCCCTACATCTGTGTTAATATTTACACAACCTCCTCTAAACAATGTCATCCTTTCACCTGTACCTAAAATAATCTGCTATTTCTCTCTACTAAATATTCTCTCACCACATGCAAATATCTCCTTATAAAATAATCATTATCTTTCATAAAATTAAGACTCCCCATATTCAACCTTTATTAATTAGATGGTAGCTTGATAGAAACTTTATGAACTACTTTCCTCCCCCACCTTACCTGAATTTTAAGATATACTTGAAAAAATGACTCAAACACAACTCATAAAGATTGGGTATAACATTTTAATGTAAATTCTACTAATTGATTAAAACAAGTCACTTTTAAACCCAGAGTCAGGCTGTTTACAAAGCCATCAAAACTGATTTAACTATATTGGCCCTACAAAAACAATTTTGTGCAACCTGTATGAACT
>JANHGL010015313.1:0-13125 GCA_024611195.1 Ceyx melanurus | reverse complement strand
GAGATCATGGAGTCCAACCCCCTGCCAGAGCAGGGGCACCCAGGGCAGCCCCCACAGGAACAGATCCAGGTGGGGGTGGAAAGTCTCCAGAGCAGGAGACTCCACAACCTTGTGAGAACCAACCAAAGAAGACTGACCAGCTTTCCAAATACTTCTGTCTGTGTAGGTGTGTGGGTGAGCAAGCTGGAGACACCATCATCTTCCTGCCTGAGACACCAGCAGCTCCCTATTTCCAGTAGCCAGCAGCAGTGGGCCATGATTCATGTCTGGTCAATGCAACACACAGCCATTTCTATCTCCAGCTCAGCCTTCTTCATGGGCACAGAATGCAGAAGGGAATGCTTCACCTTTGATCCTAACAAGGCCCAGGAAGGAGAGCTCAGATCCTGGACTGAGCAGCACAAGACTGAGGCAGGTAGAAGATGGGAAGCCCTGAGGCCATGACCAAATCACAGCCCTGAGGGCCAGCAGCAGCTCCTCTGCCTCCTGAGGGCTTTGGCACCTCACCACAGGGCTGTGGCTGCTCTGGTGCCCCAAATATTTGCTGCCCAAGGCTAGCTCCACTTGGCACCACCCTGCTCTTGCCAGGCTGCTCAGCTCCCACACCAGCAAGCCCTGAAGCCCCAGTGAACTGGGAATGGATTGGGTTTGGTTCTCGAGCAGGGCCCACACAACCCTCAGCCCACCCAGCAGAGAGAAGCAGCTGCCCAGTTGCAGCACCAGTTGAACTGGGTGCTTCTGATTTCCCCAGAACATTCCAGCTGAATGAAACCCACTCAGCCAGCCCCAGAGAGAAGCAGCCACTGCCACAGACAATACCACCATGAACCAGTCACACCAGAGCTCAGGAAAACAAGAGCAGCCATTTCCTCCTGCCTCTTCCCACCTCCTGGCTCAGGAGCCTGCTCCTCACCCCCCCCAGCCCATGGCATCTGCTGCTTTCTTGCCACTGTGCCAACCTCTGAATCCATCCCCACCCCAAGGCGGGCTGAAGTTTCAGGCAACCTTGGTGTGGCTCAAAGGAAGGCATTTAGAGAATCCCATCTCAGCAGCTGTGCTGCCAGTCCCTGGAGCTGGAATCCTGCCCAGAGGGAAGGAGCAGCTCCTGGAGAGGCCAGCCCAGGGGATCTACAGGCAGATGTGAGTGAGCACAGCCCAGGCAAGCCATGGAGGGGGGAGAGGAACAGGTTTCACACCCTCAGAGCAAGGCACAGATTTGCTTCAGGAAGCCACCAGTGCCAGACAGGAGCTTCCAACTTTGGGTCTCCAATCATTAACTCCTTCATGTAAGAGCAAACTCTGCACAGCACAGAGAATTGGATGTGCTGACACCTATTTGCTCTTCAAACAAGAGCACTTGAGGGTGGATTTTCATCCTGGCTCTGAACTGAATCATCCTGGAAGGGAAGAATCAGGCTGCCCTTGACATAAGACATGAGAAAAAGCCCTCACCTTTGTGTTTGCTGCAATCCAATTAGAAGTTTCACTGTCATCATCACACTTCTTAATCCACTTCTTTAACCACTGTTGGGAAATGAAGAGAGTTACATGTAGAGGAGCTGGAAATGCTCCTAGACAGGTGTTATCTGAGCCACACTGAGCACCCACAGAAACACCTAGGGCAGGAGGAATGCCTGTTGCCAAGCAAAACACTCACTCCTGAAGCACCTTCCTTCCTCTTGAGGCTGAAACAGCCTCCTCCTCCTCACCCCTCCCCAGCTGGCCAAGGCACTGTCCCTTCCCAAGGCCCAAGCTGGAGGCATCCAGAAGAACCAGCAGGATTTCAGAGCTGCTTCCCATGCTATGATCTAAACAGGGGAACTACAGCACTTCTTGGGGTGACCCCTCACCAAGCTTGGGCTTCATTCCTACATTTTGCCCACAAACTGACTTCAAACTTTTTCAAGTCAGGCCCTGAGGAAAGAACTTGGATGTGCTCACCTTGCATTTAACAGGATCATGCCAGTTTTCACCACAGTTAAAGCTGGAAGTGAAAGAAAGGGGGAAATAAGCCAAGAGGGCAGACAATTCTATTTTTATTGAACTAGGTTAACACCACAAAGTTTTCTTCTGGGGCATCTTGTTGGCAGAGCCATACATGCCAAAAATACCCCAAGCCCAAGCCTCAAATCCCTCAGTGGCCATATTTTGATCTCCACAGTGCTTTGGTCAAGGACCTGACCCACTCTGAAGGCTCTGAGGGAAAGCTGGATGTGTCTCCATGCCAGAGGAGGCCCAAAAGAGCACCAACTCTTGGCCTCAGAAACCCACCCTGTGCCTCTCCCACCTTCTCAAACCACATTCCAACGTGCAGGGGTACACAGGCTGTGCCAGCAGACTTTGGAGGTGGGGAGGGAAGGGTACTGCCAAGATTTTTACTCCACTTGCTTCTCACCAGAACTGACGCCCGCATTTGCAGCGAACTGGTTTAGCATCAGGATACTGGACTTTGACAACGTGGTGGCAATCTGGGGCTGGACACCACTTTAACAGTCGATTACACTACAGAAGGAAGGAGAAAAAAGAAAGGAAAACCATGGTGGAAACAGGGCACTGCACAAGGACAGGTTTGCTGCCTGCTCCTGCTGTCTCGTGGCCAGGCACAGGGCTGCACTGCTGGGCTCTGTCAGTCTGAGGCACCTGCTCAGCTCCAGTGGGGCATGAAAAAGAACCAAACCACTGCAGGCATCACCTCAAACTAGGAGGGGAAGCTTGATCCCAGTAAAAAATTTACCTGCTGGGCTCCCCAGAGATTCTGAACACAGAACTGGGGAACTGGGACAGTGGCAAAACCTTTCATTGCAGGTTTATTTTGATGTTGAGCTTGCAAAGCTGAGAGCCTTTCACTACAAGCAATTTTCCAGCTTTAATTCAAATAACAACCGTTTAAGGTGTGTTCTTGGTGCCAACAATGTTTCCTGACTTCCAAGCTGAAGAATTTCAGGTGCCATTGAAGAACTAGAAAACTGAAGTGCCCCTCAGATCCTGTATATGGAACAGCTCTCACATTTTCTCCATCTCCAGCTCTTGCTCTGCCTCTACAGCTTTTGTCTTCCAGATTAGTTTAATTCCATTCCTACCATTATACCTATAAAATAGATATATAGAGACTATAAAATAACCCCCACAAAGCCTCTAACTGGTAGCCAGGCTCAATCAGAGACTATGCAAAAAATCCTGCTCTGTGGTTAGAAACAAACCCTGCTTTGGTACGTGGGAGACAAAAAAAAAACACCCCAGGTATTTCAAATTAAAACTCACCTCTACAAAACTATTGGTTATTAAATGCTGGTACTTTAATTTCACCTTGGAATCTGTGATCAGACGCCTGTGGAAAGGGAAGAAACAGTGACAATTATTGTGGGCAGCTCAGGGGTTGTTGTTTCCACAGGTAGCCAGTAAGTTAAGACAGATGAGTGGTTGTGATTCCTCCTCTTCCACTTAACTCTTCTCCAGTTATTAATTAGATGCTTTATTATTATGAGAACTACAAATATATATATTTAATTTGTATTAGCTTCAGAATCTCACAGACAGCTCCTGCAGGAGAACTGATCCTCTTAAAAACACTTCCTGAAAAGCCCAGAAACAGAGCAAAAAATATTCATTTATTGATATTAAACATGCAAATAGAGGAGAAATCCCTTTCAAATCCTCCAGCACAACTGTTGCTCTGTCAATACCTGTGGCAGCCCTGATGTCCTCTGGGTTTCAGGGGAACAGTTTCAAGCTGAACAGTTTCCAGCTATTTGCCATCAAACCAAAGCTGATGGAAATTCAGCATCACAGAGGGTGTAGAAACCTGCCTGCAACTCTGAATTATTCAGGAGAGGAGAAAACCAAAAGGGTGGGAATCCTTCAAAAGCCTGGTGACCACATTCTCCTGGCCACACCATCCAGCTGGCACCTGCAACACTGTCTGGCCTAGATACATCCCAAAGAATCCAGGGCTGTGTTGCTGCACTTGGCAGATGAATTATAAATGGCATTTTCTTCCTCCACACCTCTGCTTCCAGCCAGAAGAAATGTCACTTGATCAATGTGCTGCATTTTCTGTGTACATCAGGAACTGGAACTGAAATGCAGGGTAATGGCACCACCAGCCACAGCCCAGAACTGGACACAATATTCCAGGGTGGCCTCCCTAGGGCACTACAGGGGGAGAACCACCTGCCTGGACCTGCTGGCCACACTCTTCATGCCCTCCAGGAGACCCTCTTGGCCACCAGAGCCCTCTCCTGGCTCATGGGGAGCTTATTGTGTCCAAGGCTCTTCTCTGGGGAGCTGCTTCCCAGCAGGTAACACCACAGAGGGGTGATTCCCAGGGGAATTTTCACCTCCACTAACCAGTCCTAAGGGAACCTGCTTGCTCCACCACAGGCCCCAGACAGCTCTGCCATTGCTAGGCAAGGGAGATTGCCAAAGGACAGAGTGTGAGCTGAGAAGTGCAGAGATTCACCCCAGCAGGGTGGGTTCCTGGGCCCAAAAAGGCACCAAGTGCAACGTCAGGCTAGTCAGAGCTGGCACTAACAGCAAGCAGTAGCAACAGAAGCCATAGCAACAGAAGGCAGCTCTGCTCTCCCCTCCTTGCTGCTGCTATCATTTCAGTCTACTTGACATGTGCTGTTTGAACAGCTTCTTCCAACTGTCACCAGCAAGAAAACCCTCCAGAGATTTCCTGCTGAGAGCACACAGCACCACAAATGCAGCTCAGCCTCCAGTAAACACAAATCTCCACTCCAAAGAACTCCAGTTCCCAGCTCCTGATCCCTCCAAACCACTCCTCTTTAGGGCAGGGAAAACATTGCAGCTACTTCCACTTCTAGCCAGCCTACACTTGGTGACTAACACAGAGGGAAGGCTGAAAGCAACTGATAGAAAACCCAGCAAATTAATATCAATGAGTGAGTCAGACTCGAGGAAGGAAGGAATAAGGTAAGAGAACAAGCTTCTATTTAGATGCTTTTTAGCATGAAGCATCTAAATTAACTTAATGGAGGCTGGGAATAATGAAGGATGTTACTCATGCAACATGAGGAGGAAGCTGCTGGGAGTTCTCTGCTCCACTGGAGCAGTTTGCCCCAGAGCTGGATGACTTCAGCAAGGGACAGGGGCTGCTTCACTCAACCTTCAGGTTGGAGGGTCAACTGCTTTCCATCAGAGGGCAGAAAACACTCCCTCCAGAGGATTCTTTCCTCTGACTCATGTATTAGCCACAGGACCTGGGGAACCAGCGGGTCGACCTAGGTAGGAAGTCCTAAATTCCTAAGGAAATCAAAGGAAAAGCAACGTGCAAAGCAGTTCAACAGGGTTGAGGAGGCCAGCCTGGGGTTCATTCTGCTGTCATGCTGGCCAGACTGGTCAAGGAGTCTTTCCTGGAGTACTGTGGCTGGGGGTTTTCAGAGCTGAGCAGGAAATTAAGTGACATACTGGTATCAAAACAAACAGTTCAAGACCGACCTCTCTGCTGCCTCAGTCTCTCAGTTGCTTTTTTAAGGCAGCATGTTTGAGTAGCCTGGGAGTAACCCCATGGAAAGAGGAGAGGAAAGCCAAGAGGTGGCAGCTCATCATACTTACATAACTGTATTGTCATCCACTAAGATATCACAGCCATGAGCAGGGCATGAAATGGTCTGGAAAACACAACAGAAAGCAGCAGGAAGGTCAGAAATGAACAGTGTTTATCCCACTGACATCACAGACAACTCCCAGGAGACAGGCCTGGCTACAGGCCACAGCCCCTGGGCTCTGTCATCACATCCTGGCCATGCCCCTGTGCCCAGCACAGCTCCACACACCTCCCACCAGCCCCCAAAAGCTTGGTGGTCCTTTGAGGTTTGGTTAGTGGGGAACAATTCTCCCCTTTCTCAGGAAGGGGGTGGGTGAGCTGCCAGTTTACCTGTCCCATGCCTTCCTCCATGATTTTGGTAGTTAAATATTCACTCCAGCACTGCATACAGAACTTGTGCCCACACTCCAGGCCAGTGAAGTACTGCAAAGACAAAGCAGAGACTCATCTCACCACGGGGCTTTGCTCCAGCACTCAGCCCTCTCTGGGCAGTTCCCATCTCTCATCCCTCAGCTCTGATTTTCTTTGGCATCATCCCCACTCCAGAACCTTGCTGAGGCAGCTTCAGTCACGTTCACAAAGCCAGGATTTAATCCCCAAGCCTCAGAGCAAGGAAAGGTGTGGCTGATGTTTTCCATCCTGCCCACCCAGTTCAATCCATCCTCTCTGGGAGCAGGGGAGGCTCTGCCCTGTTGACAAGTCCACCAAACAGGTCACAGGGATGAGATGATCCAATCTTTTTCCCTCTGATTTTTTCCACTTGGCTTGCTACCACACATGGGTGCTGCCCAGAAGTCCCAGAACATGCAGGTCAGCTGTGCCCAGGCAGCAGGGTATGATGAGAGCATTTCAGTGGGATTTCAGTCAAGATGGAACAAACCCATGTTCTTCCCAAACTGCCTCTTGGACTGGCAGAGGCAGCCAGATCTGACCCAGATACCAACTAGGATTCCCTGGTTGCTGCAGAGCTGGATGGTGGAGGGATGCTGCTTGTTCACAGCTTCTTCCCACAGCCTCAGCACTCTGGGACTCACCCTTGTCTGGCACTCCTGCCACCAACGAGGGCAACGTGAGGCTTGGCAGCTGCTGCTCCACAGAAAGCTGTTGTGGCCAAGAGACAGCCCTGGGAGGTGCAGGGTTGTGACAGCAAAACCCCAGCAGGGTGACAAGAGCCTGAAGGCAGCACTGACTTGGCCCAGAGTTTTGTTTTCCCCCTCCACGTGATGGGAAATGAGGATGGGAAAAGGGATAATCCCCTAAGGAACCTCAACTCCCCTGCAGCAAGCACACAGGGAAGCACTAACACTTATCTTCATCTAAACCAGGATGCTCTCCTGCCTCTCCCACCCTGGTAGCTGTGCCAGGCAGCAGGTGGCACATGAAGGGTGAGATGAAGAGAGGAGGTCAGCAAAGTCACAACCCCCTCAGCCTCATCTGCTGCACGTTGGAAAGTTTCTTAGCTTTCCAGAGGCTGGAAAGGGACTCTTAGAAAAAAAAAACAAAACAAACAAATAAGGGCTAAAATAACAGCCTGAAATCAAAATAATTTCCTCACTACCTAACATGGAGAGCCTGCAGTGATCAAACAGGATTTTAGCACAAGGGAGAGGACCAAACACATCTCTCAAGCTTGTCTTTCCTTTCTGAAGCACTTCTTCAACCCAGAGCACCATTTCTCCTCTGCAGCTGCTCTCTAAAAAGGAAGTCAGTGCAGACATGGCTTAAAAGGAGACTCATCCAGTCTTGTGGTTACTGGCTCCAGAGCAACAGGGATCTTAACACTCATTAGTCTGAACACAGCCTCAGCTCTGCTCTGCCTGCTCAGTTTTATTCCATTATTTATTATTCCTATAAGCTACTCCCTGTCAGGAAATCCCTCTGCCTGTTGTGCTCTCTGTAGTTTCACTTTCCTGCATCATCTCTTTGCACCAGCTCCGTTGGTACCTGACCTTTGTAAAATCACTTGATCTGCTGCTTGCCTTTTTTTTTTCTCTTACCCCCCCTTGTCAAAGCACAGTAGTTAAGAGAACAGAGAGAGCACTACATCATTCTGAGGTCCCTCACCACTCCTTGGATCAGCAGCAGCACACACGGAATAAAGAAACAACCCTGAGCCTTCTTTTTAATGCAGACCTTGGACGGGTGAGTGACAGAACAAGTGAAAACTCAGTTTCAATTCCAAGCCTTTGAAAAGGACAGAGTGCTGTGAAGAGCTCACACCCTGAGGGTTCACTTCCAGGCAGGGAAGTGTGGGGTACTCACTGAGTTGGGGTAGTTCAGGTAGCAGATCTGACAAGGCATGTCCTGGGCTGACGACCTGGTGTTCATCTGGCGCGTGCGAGACTTTTTGCTGGGGTTGATGACGTGACACTCTGCAAAGAGCTTCTCCAGGTTGCCATCAAAGTACCTGCAGGACAGCAACGGGGTGAACACTGCACTCCCAGCCCTGGCAAGCTGCTGTGGGAGTTGTGTTTGGGGGTTCAGTGTGGAGGGAGTTGGGGTAACAGTCCCCACAAAGTCGGGCGCTGCTCTGGGGAGTCTTCGCTCCCTCCCTCACCAGGGCACTGGGGTGGGAACTGGGACAATCCCAACATTGCAGAGCCTCTGGCTTTGAGTTGCTCACTCCAGACAACCTGAGAGGCTTTAAAAACCTCCTGAGAAAACACATTTCAGCTCTATGTTTCCAAAGGTTGGGCGTGGAAAGGAGGATGAAAGCAGGGGGTGAGGGGGGAGAGATGAATATCCACTTTATTTTCTCAAGGTAAAAAAAACCCCTGCTTTGGTTTCCAGGCTTACAGAAAATTCTTCAGCTCAGGGAGGGCCACCAGACTGGAAAGAAGCATTAGCAGGCAGGCCAGCCTCTTCCCAAGACATCCCACATCTTTCCCCAGGCTGCAGCAGCTGCAGAGAACTAATCAAACCTGACAGTGAAGCAGCTGACCTGCCCCACACGGACATCCCCCAGTCCAAGCCAGTAAACAAGGCATCCCCCTGCATCACCATCAACTTCAAGCCCAAAGAAGGTGGCACCTGCTTAGTGAAAAACCCCTCCTGGCTGTGCTGCTTGCAAAGAAAATGGTTTGGAAGGCAAATGCCACTTTACTGGGGGTGTCTGCAGTGAGCTGAGTGCTTCTGGGGGTGGTGGGCTGCTGTATCCATGGCAGGAGCTTGGACTCTGCCCCTGGCAAAGTGTCCTTGCCCAAAGTCTCTGCCCTGCTGCCAAGGTGTGTGCAGAAAATCACCAACTGCTTCTCAGCTGGCAGCAGCTATCTTCTCTTGTGGAATCTGTTGTGACACTTGGGATATTTTCTCCTCCAAGGGCTTCTGATTGTTTTTTCCTCAAGTTGTCCCTATTAAAGGGCTGCTTCTTGGTAGCTCAGCCCTTATTTTCATCCCAGGAAGGAGCACAAGCACCTCAAACAGCCTTTTCAATCCCCTGCTCTCCTGTCCCTTCACAATGCAGCTGCTCAGGAATTCTAGGAATGTTGTGATCTGCTCAACAGAAGTGACTTCAACAACTGCTTCTAGCTGTTGTTCAAAATTCATTCTCTTCAGCCCAGAAAAAGCTGTTTTCTCTGCTGCCTTCAGTGGATTATTATCAATTCCTTCACTGCTCACCAAGTCCATAACACCACCAGGTCTCTGGCAGGAGGATCAAGCTGTCAGCTTCATTTCCTTGTCTCCTCCTGCACTGGGGAACTGATCCACACATTTTCTAGACATCCTCAAACCCACCCAAAGGATCTGTGCCACCAGGACTCAATCAGGCCTGTGGAAATACTTGGCATCCAAGTGCCCAAGGGGAAGACACAGAGTGGGAGAGCTGCTTTTTGGTCCCTTCCTCAGGAAGATGTGCCCTCCTACAAACAAACCCACCCAAAAAACACTCCTTTTTCCTCTTGGGCACAGGCAAGCAGCTGGTGCTTCCCCAGTGAACAAGGCAGTTTTTCAACTGGGGTTATTATGTGGAATAAATACCTCCAACATATCTGAATAATGCTGTGCAATTATTCCATCACCAAGCTGCCACAGACAACAACCTGCTTATTAAAAACATGCATAACAATACCAAAAAATATAAATAATACCCCCCAAAAAAACCCTTAACAATACCAAACCAAAAAGAAATGAGACCAGGAAGAGCTTTTCAGCTCTGAAAAGATGGAAGTTGTCACCTCAGCAGCTCAGAAGTCACCACTTGGCAAAAAATCCAACCCAAAGAAACCCCAAAACCAAGCCACACTGTTTATCAGCTTGCCAGCAGCCAAGGGTGATAAGGCTGTGCCTGTTGGGTCATGCTGAGTCATGATGAGCTAAGGGAGGAGAGCTGCTGCCTGGCTGCTGGGAATAAAACCCATTCAGCAACAGGTCAAGCTCTGAGTTGGGGTTTCCAGTGGTTCAAGGAAAAATAAAACCAGTTTGGGGGTTGGGGAAGCAATGTGGTGGAGAAGAGGCAGAGCTGGAGTGGTTTCCTAGCACAGCAGGACATCAAAAGCCTGCCCAGCAACAGGTCTGCCCAGGCAAGGGACACTCAGGGTATTACTCACTGGGGTAATCCTATAGAATTAACTAAGTATTTTAATGAATATGTACCAAGAGTCAGTGTTTCCCTGTGGAATTTGTCAATATTGACATGGACCTTAAGTGGTTTGGTTGGAACTGTAAAGGCTTTAAGAGTAACAACTTCCCACAGAAGCAGCTGCCATCCCAACTTGGGAAAAAAAACCACCTCATTTTGTGCTTTACTTGGTGGCAAATGAGTTTTCTGGGAGAAGGGGGGAAAATACACTGAATAAAGGGATGGTATTTGAGTATATTTCTGTAGAAAATACACCTCTAAGCGAGGTGGAGGTAGCCAAGGGGTGTGAAATTCAGCCTGACCTTTAAGAAAGCTTTAAAAATTACAATCCGGGGGGGGGGAAAATATAAATCTAGGCCAAGAAAGATACCTGAGCACCATCACTAACTGCAAGTGTTACACAAAGGGGTGTCAAGGTGCCCTAAATCCCATTACCCAGGATGAACCTGTCCAGGGCTCCATTAGTCTTGGCAAGAGCAGGAACCCACGTGCCAGGAAAGAAACCCAAGCACCTAAACCCAACCCCAAAGCAGTTCCAAGGTGCCAGGAACCTGTTCCTGCTTGTTTTTGGTTGGGAAAACCCCGTGCCCATGCCTGTCCAAACTGTTTTCTCTGCTTCTCCTCCAAGGGGCAACCACCTTCCAAAGCTTCTCTGAGGAGATCCTCCTGGTGCCAACACTCATCCACTTCCACAGAAGCCAGTAACAAACCATTTCTTGCTGGGGTGAAGCCTGGCTGCCTGATGAGCTGCTCTCTTACCTCTCCATCAGCTTCTCTTTGTCCCAGTTGAAATGGCTAAGCAGTATTCGGGTGATGGTTGCAGGATTCTAGAGAAAAAGCAGAAAAAGGAGAAATAATTGAGTGTTTTTGAGATTGCCTGAGGAAAACACCAAGCAGGGCTTTGAGTAAGCATGTGGGGAAACCCCTGTGTCCAGCAACACGATCTGCACAGACAATAAAAACATGTTCACTAATACACACAAGGAACTGGCTTGACTTGACAGAGAGAAAAATTAGAATTAAAACCCCTAAAAACCTAAAGGTCTATATAAAATGAGAATGTGGTTACATGGGACAGTTCCTGCTGCCACCACAGATGCTGAAGTGCCAACAGCATAAACCTGGAATGTTCATCAGATGCAGGAAGGGCCAACAGCCACCCATCCCACCCATTTTTTTTGCCACAACCTTCACGTGATATCAAGAATATTCCTTGACTGTCCCACCCCTGAACATCAAACCCAGGCTGAAAACTCTCCCAGAAAGTAGCCAGAAATCACCCAAAGGTGAGCCAATTAACACTCCAAACCACATGGCTGCTGCTACCCCTCGGCACCACCTTGGAGCTCCCCAGAGCCAAACTCTCCAGGCTCAGATATTCCAACTCCCCAGGCTCAGATGTTCCAACTCCCCAGAGCCAAAGTCTCCAGGCTGAGATGTTTGAAGTCTCCAGGCTCAGACTCCTGGAGCACTCACACGTGGCAGCAGCAGTGAGTGTCCCAAAAGTGGCTGTGCAGACCTCACCAAAATGGAAGTTTGCCTGAGGGGGAACTCCTCTGGAGCTGTTGAAAAGTAGGACAGAAACTAGCAGTGATTTTTGTTGTTTTCTGAGCCTGCAGGCTATGGCTGGGAGTGGAAGCTGCCAAAAAGCTGGTGCTGCCACCCAAAGCAGAGATCCCAAGCCCATCCTTTGCCCTGTGCTAGCACAGCCATCTCACTCTGAAAAAAGGAGACACCAGCAGCACAGAAGCTCCAGAAATAGCTGAGCTGCCTGTTTTCTCTGCTTGCCACAGCCAAAAAAAAAATAATCTAGCAATTAAAAGTGAACTGGTTGTTTCACAGACACCAGGATGAACACAAGCACAGCACAAGCTGAGCTGGCATTAGGCAGGGAGGCCTGAGGATGGGGAAGGAGGCAGAGCTAAGAGGCTTGGTTTGCATCACGTAAACCAGGGTTAAATACAAAGGCAAAACCCTCTCTGGCATTAAGGGTTGTTCTAATTTGAGGCAGGGCACTGCACTGAGGTGCTGGGTGAGAGCTCTGAAACCTCCTGAATTTAACAGAGCTTCAATTGGACCAGAAGATGGATCACTGACACCAGAGTGGAATTCTTTTCTTGATGTCCAAACGAGCAGGAAGAGGAACTTGGATGGGTTTAACTGTCTAAATTAATCCTAAATTCAAGGCTCTCAGCACATCAGCTTGGATTGGAACTTCCAAGCAGCAGAAGTTGCTGAATGACAGTTTGCTGGACTGGATCCACTGGTGTCTGCAGCCATCAAGGTGATGCAGAGTCTCTCATGGTGGGAGGCCCCAGGAGGAGGGCAGAGCTCTGGGTTGTGCTGCCCACACCGCACTAAAGCAGCGGTGAGGGGTGGTTTGTGGAAGGGGGTTTGTCTGGAGGGAGCAGAGGCTGGTGTGACCCCCAGGACTGTTGAGCAGGCAGCTGGGTTGAGCTGAGTGAAGCAGAGCCAGAGGACATTTCAGAAGGGCTTGATCCAAACCATCGCCTCCCACTCAGGAATCTGCAAAGACTTGCCTTCCAAGAGCAGGAGAAGATGATGGCAGCATTTCCATGTCACTGCTCCAGTCTGCTGCTGCAGCAGCTCTCAGTCCCTGTCCCTGCAGAGCAGGGCACTGCAGCCAGGCTGTGGTGCTGAAAGCCCTCAGAGCCCTGGGGGATGCAAAGGGGCTGCAGGGACTGGGCACCAGGTACCTCAGCTCAGCCCAGGAGCACAGGGTGCTCAGAACCTGGTCAAAATGCTCTTCCCTTGCACAACACTTGAGAGAAGTTGGGAAATCAGTCCCACAACAGCCAAAGTTGGGCCTTCCCCACGTCAGACTCTCCAAATCTTCTTCTGGCCCAAAGACTGTAAAGCATTTTGGGGTATAACTGGAGAAAAATTAAGAGTTGGGGTCCCCCCTTCTCCACTGTCCCACTGGCAACATCAGCTTAGATCTTTAATAAATAAAAAT
>JANHGL010015312.1:4196-16867 GCA_024611195.1 Ceyx melanurus | reverse complement strand
CTGCTGTGGCAGGGGGGTTGGACTAGATGATCTTCTAGGTCCCTTCCAACCCCTAATATCTGTGAATCTGTGAATCTAATTTGGCAATTTTTACAACGGACCAACTATCCTGAGAAACAGGATCTCTGACAAGACTTTGTGTATGGGACTGTAAAGTTACTAAAGATGACTACTTAATACCTTAGTTCAAAGTAAGCTATTAATTTAAAAAAATAAGCAGACTGAGAAGACTTACATAATTCAGGAAGGTTATGTCAAATATTGCAAGCAATGACAGACTGCTTTTCTAAGCTTTTCTCTTTCATGTTACTTTTACATCTTTTTAAAAATCTTTTTAAATTTTATTTAAAAAAAATAATTTAAATTTATTTTTTCATGTGTCTTTTCTTCTTGTCCAGTTTCTTTCCCTTTTGTTCAGTTCCACTTACTTACTCACTGAAGAACATGCTTAGGCTCATCTGTATCTCCTGGCTTACTGAATCTTGATTATGTATTGAATAAGATTCAGGGACAGGAATAACGATTTCCACCCTGCTATGGTTTCCATTGCATATGAGCTAAGTTGGAGCCACTGCACTGTCCAGGAATTCAGTCTATAACTCAGAATTTCCTGTTCCAGCAATGTATGTGACCAACTAACAAACAGAACAAGCAGAGAACATTTTTTATATCCTTCCAAGAAAAATGTCTCTTTGGCAATTTCCTCCTCATTCACTGCTTGCAGCTAATGCTCAGATCCTTCAGGCTGTATATCTATGATATGAATTGGCACTTAATTTTTATTTTGAAAAAAAGTTTGTTATACACAGTCTTTTTTTTTTTTTTTTTTTTTTTATGATAGCTAAATACTTTGCTTTGTTATCTGCTCCTGGATGAAATGGAGTGTCTATGTGCTTTATTCTTCTTAATACAAATATATTTGTTGAAAAAAAGTTATAGTATTTTAAACATAAATAATGTAGCATAATGTTTAAAAATGTTATTCACTACAGAATGTATGCACGTGTATTGTTTCTGTTTTTCTGAGATCAGAGTTTTTATGTATGAAAAGGCTGAAAGACTCTCTCTGTTAAAAGTAAATAACTTAAATCTGAGGCTGAAGATTCTTTTGGGTTGTTTTTCCCCTGAAATAATGAATAATACCCTGTAAATATAGCACAGGTTTCTTATACATACTTACAGAATAATTACCTACAGGTTTTGGGCAGAGTACTAGTAGAATGTGCTCCTCTGAGACTTTATCCTTAGGAGCCTTGCTTTGCTCAGCACTGGCTTTTATCAGTAGTATCCTTAAGGGAATATATACACCTTCTCGTTTCTCCTTTGAAGCTTTGAGCTAGATTCCATGTGAATGATCTCTTACTTGCCAGAAAATGCACTAATCTTTATCCTCTTGAGACTATTAATCCGATGTTGATTCCAGTTTCAATTAAAAACTTCTTATTGAGAAGAAAAAATAAAATAAAATTTGCTTGTAATATGATCTTACATATTCCGCTGGAAAACAGCATTTTTGCAAATAATCATGAAACAGCGGCCAGTGGTTAAATGTATTTGAGATGAACCTCTGTCACTTTTTTGGCTTCCTGAATTTGCAAACCTCCCTCTCACATCAAAGTGCTGGTAGATATAGTCAAATCAGTTTTTGAACAACCTCAAAAATGAGCCTAAGTATCCATAAAACAAATTAGAGTTTTTCTTGGAGATGAGTTGGCAACCAAAATCTTAGCTGAAAAGGTTTGTCAAGCCTAGCCCTTCAATTACATTACTCCTTAGGAAATACTTTTAATGAGGTAATTATTGTTCTTATAAACTGGGGAAAAAAAATCCTTGTGCAGAGTTGGAGACAAAATAATCAATAATAAAACCTGCATTCTACCTTATTTTTTAATCAGTGTTGAAACTCAAGAGAAAGAATAAAGCATGATAAGTAACCATATATCAAATACACTTCTAAATATCATTATTCCTGACCAAACTCATGTTTTTCTATTTATGTGTTTGTTGCATGACTAATTGGACTACCAATTTAATGTCTTTATAAATAAGATAATTTAGTATGTCTTCTTACTGTTTAGAAACAATAAAAAATAAAAACACTTGTCTTTATTTAATTGAACTAATTAAATGCCTCACCATTTTACCACAAGTGCTAAATAAACAAAGTATTTAGGGGATAACTTCCTGTATTTTCCCTTTTTAAGAATAATTACTAATTTATATATTATTTCTTAGATTTTTTTTTCCAGTATATGTGGGGTATTTTTTCATTCCTTAACAGCTTATCTGGAACTTCATCAATCTTTAAAAAAAGATATTGCATTTGTTAAAGGTATTTCATTTGTCCTCACTGAAAACATGACATCCAGTTTCTGTACAGTTGCATACAGTTATTGCATTCTACATATGTGACTTTGTGTCTGTTGTTACTAAATTTCACAAGATTCCTATCAGTCCATTTTTTCTAGTCTGTCTTGCTTCTTCTGATCAGCCTTGCCTTTTCATATTGATGACTCTCACAAATTTGCTGTTATCTCTTTGGAGTACACTTGTCCCATCCTATATAGCATTAATAAACAGTTTGGCCCCATTATCAGTCCCTGAGAGAAAACACTATTAACTGGCCACCAGCTAGACTTTGTCCCTGATGATTATTACCCCTTAAGTCTGATTGCCAGCCAGCTTTTATCCATGCCACCAGAAATCTCATCATAGAATACTAAAAGGTTACTGAAGGACAATATGTGGAGCAGACATCCACCATGCAGCCTGTGGAGAGCCCATGACGGCAGACTCCTGTCGGGAACTGTGGGCCTTGGAGAGGATCCCATGCTGGGCAGGTTTTCTAGCAGGACCTGTGGCCTTTGGGGGACCAGCACTGGATCAGTCCATTTTCTGAAGGACTGCATTTAATGTTGAAGCAGTTCATGGAGTACTGTATGCTCTGGGAGGGATTCAATGCTGAATCAGGGGAAGAGTGAGAGGAGGAAGAAACAGCAGACACAAAGTATTAAGTACTGACTACAATAACGTAGAAAAGTCAGAAGTGAAATTGAGTCTGGGAAGAAGGGAGAGATGGAGAAAGATATTTCTAGATTTGTTATTATTTCTCATCCTACTGTAATTAGTTGGTATCAATTAAATCAATTTATTCAAGACAAGTCTGTTTTACTTGTGATGGTAACTGCTAAGTGAACCCTGTCATTAACTGATGAGGCTTTTTGTCAGATTTTGTCCCCCTGTCCCATAGAGAAGGAGTGACAGAGCAGCTTGGTGGCTGATAACCAGGAATTGTATGGCTTCTCTGAGGTGTCTAAAGAAGGCTTCATCTATTTATATTTCTTGATCAAATAACCTGTATCAGACATTTACCAAAGCAGCCGTAGCATTGATCTATCCTCTACTCCTTACCATTAGCTCTTAACTGTCTCATCACCTATCCCATGCACTCTAGATGCTCCTTTGCATAAACTAACGCATCCTCAATGTCCCTGTCTTTCCTGAAAGCCTGCAAAAGGAGATATCACCATTTGAGATCTCTAATATGTCAAATGTGGTTTCCAGCTGCCAGTCCAAAGACCTATATGCCAGATATACAAGAACACCTCAAACAATAATATGTGTCTATCTTAGGATAACTGACATAAGCGTAACACATACACTGCATTCATTTTTATGCTTAACTAGTTACATTAAATATTCTATTTGCTGTTATGGAATCATGGTATCCCTGACATAATCTCATACATAGATATCTACATATAAAGACCTAAAAGTAGATCATTTATGGAAATTAATCCTAAAATCTCTACAGTGGATTTCTATCCATATCTATGTTGAACATCCCAACCTTAGTTAAAGGAAGGAAATAGGAACATTTTCATCTGCCTGTCTACATCAGGATGAGATGAATGTCATCAAGTTAAGAAGTGCACCTCTCTCAATTAAAAAGTGATCTAGCTGATTACGTTTAGCTAGCTCAACTATGTGTGGCCATATTGCAGATAGTTAACTACAGATGAGAGTAATTGAACACTGTTGTGTTCACAAACACTTGATTTTATAACAAACTCATAACCTGAGTCTTGAACATTTGGCTGTGGCAGTGGCTGGGCTTGTTGGGATGAGTTGTCCACTTGTGATTTCTAACACCTTATTCTGGCAGTTTTCAGACTAGATCTCCATCAGTAGTGTCATTTTGGCTGACTAAACAATGAAGCAGTCAACACAGTTCCGTGCCTTAGAGCTGAAGTTTCAGTGACAAGTAAACAGATTAAGAGAGACTGAGCTATGACATATGAAATGACAGTCACCTATTTATGACAATATCAAGAAAGAAAAGTAACTAAATTACTGAAGTCTTTGGACAGAGAATAGATTAAGAAGAAGAGCAAAACCTTCAGAGACAGTTTGTAAGGAAGAAGACACCTGCAAAAACAAAAATTAACTTGGAAAACATACTTTTGTGCACAAAGAGTTGATATGATTCACAAAGGTTGCCAAAAGTGTTGCCACCTTAACATAGAAAAAGCAAGCTAAACAAAGGAAGGGTGAATTAAATCTTAATTATTAAGCTGTTTTCTCATTACAAGCTGCTCTACAGTTTTCTAATAATGAAGAACTTTCCTATCTTTCTCTCAAACATGTGGAATCTAGCCATTACAGAGATGGGATCTTCAGGGTATTAAAACAGGACTTATAATATCTGTAATGTGTCAGTGAGTGCATTGTGAATTAAAGTTTAAAACAAAACAAAAAAACCCCAACAAACAAAACCAAAACCAAAAAGTAAACAAACAAAACAACACAACAATAAGCACACAACAACAACAAACCACAACAACAAACCAAAACAGAACATACACACCTCCCACCCTGCAATTGTTCTTGTAATAAACATACATTATTAATTACTATTTTTAAATTGCATCAAGAATAAAAGATATCATGGATACACTTAAATTACAGAAGCAGGATAAGGCCTTATATATCCCAGTTAACTTTATCTAGAGGTGTATTACGAGACCATATATGAGAGTAAGGAATTGCTAGAGACACAAAGTTGCCTGAAAGTTGCTGATCTGGTGAATGACTATTGGCTAACAAAAAATCTCCATGGGGTGACAGCACTTTCTTGTTTAATCAATTCAATGGCACAGTCTCTTAAAATTGCATAAGGATGAGCATAGATATAAACTGAGAATTTTTGTTTATAATAAAATTATTTGTACTCATATAAAACAAATTGTAGAAGACATCTCTTTCAATGTTTTGAAATGAAAGAGGGTACATTTGGAATGGATATAAAGAAGGCATTTTTTATTATGAGGATGGTGAGACTTGCCCAGATTGGCCAAAGAAGTTGTGGATGCTCCATCACTGGCAGTGTTCAGGGTTATGTTGGATGGGTCTTTGAGCTAGTGAAAAATGCCTCTGCTTGTTGTGGTTTAGACTCTTCTAGGAGCTGAGCATCATGTTGCTGCCTACTCAAACTCTACCCACCCCCTATCTGTAGTTGGATTGGAAAGAGAATAGGGTGGAAAAGGTTAAACACCAGAGACTGAGTTAAGGAGAGTTTAACAGAACAGAACATGTGAGAAACAACAACAATAACAGTAATGAAAAAATATAAAAAGCAAGTGATATAACCCACACTAATCACCTAGCCCTGCACTGGCTCCATGACAGAGACCTTTGTGCCCTGCCCAGCCCACTCTCTGCCCTTATATATTAGTCATGATATCAGTGTTGTAACAAATATCCCATTGGCTGGTTTGGTTGTCTATCCTGTCTGTTTCTCTCCCTCCTTGACACCCCCCCCCCCCATCGTCTGGTGAAAATTAACCCTATCCTAGCTGAACCCAGACACTTTGAGGTGTTAGATTACATGGTCTTTAAAGGTCCCCTCCAAACCATATCATTCTATGATTTTATGAAAACATTTCAGGGTTTGGAATTTTTTCTTTGTGTCAAGACTCCAAGAAGTTCCTTTATATTGCAAGTATTTGAGTTTTTTATGACAAAATTGAGTCCTTACTTCTGTAGAAGCTAACCATTTATAAATACACACTTCTGACACAGAGAGGTTAACTAGATGTTTTTATACGTACCTACAAGCTGTAGTATAATACATGAGAAAAATGAGAAATAAGAGAATAAATTAGGACATTATCTTCAAAATCAGCTAGTGACACAAAAATGCACTTCTAACGGGTGGATCAAAGGCGACTTTTGTGACAGATAACGTTCTGAAAAGAAATGTATAGAGAATAAAAGAATGAGATTTTTCTGCAGCTGGAAGCATTCCAAACTGATATATTAGGTCATTTTCAATACCTAAATTGTACTAGTGTTTGCCATAATCCTTGGAAGAAAAAGATACTTCAGAGATATGGCAAAAGAAAAATTACAATGGAACTCTGCAAAACAAAAGAACAAAGCAAATCAAAATTATTAATATGAAGAAGATATTGAACAGGCCTTTTGTGTGAATACTGAAGTTTTTCAGAACACAAGGCAAAGGAGATGAGGAAAAAATTACAGATGGGGGAATCAAACTTTTCCTGTGCCTGACTTCTATGCTGGATATAGTCCTAGTTGATGATTTAGCCAATAAAGTTTAGGGCTGTGTATGAACAAAGAAAATGGATATGGCACAGCTTGTAGATGCAGATAGAAAGTTTTTCTGGCAGCCAGAATTTTAGCAAAAGAAGTTTACCAGTGAATGATCTAAAATATACAGTAAAATGTTTGGAAAAAAAAATATATTTGGAGGCAAGGGCATCAGGAAGAGGAACACTTTAAGTTTAATTTTAGAATCTACCACAGTTTTTTGACAAATGAAATTTCATAAACATATATTCAGTTATATCCGCCCAGATGAGTAGCGTGGATAGGCAGCATTCTGCTTCCAGTCATGACCCATATGAATAGAAAAAAAAAAACCAAGAAAACATTGTAATTGTAAATACAGTTACAAATATCAGGTAAAGAAAATATTTTCGGTCCCATTTTAAATTCTAGTTTTACTCCAAAATTAGTTCCCTGAGCTTATATACTATTCAAACTCAGAGCTAAATCTAAGGAAAATAAAAAGAGAAGAAATAATTTAGTAAAATAAGATAATAAAGAGGATCATGCTCATTGCAGAGTTTAAAGAAATATTCAGATTTGTAATTAAATCACTTAAAATACTTTGCCTTTGTGTTTGGAGGACTCAATTTTATGGGGCTGAGAACTGACAAGTTAAAGACTGAGAACCGAACAAATTCTGTTCAGTGATTTTACTTTTCAGGTCAGATTTTCTAACTGCACTTTCTGAAGTTAGCAACATGTCTTGCAGACAGTGTCTGCTTCTAACAGTGATAACACCTTATGTTTAGAGTTACTACCAAGGACTGGAATGCAGATCAAGGCCACTGCTAGAACTTGTGTGTCATACTGGGGGTGCAGTAAGTGAAAGACCGCACCTGCTGGGAGGAGCAGACAGGACAGATGATCCCAAACTGACCAATGAAGTGTTCCATCCCATATATGTCATATCCAGTATATAAAGCTCTGGGATCTGAAGAGTCGGGACACAAGCTAGCTGGTGGTCTAGGCTCTCAACTCAGCTCTCAGCTCAGGGTGTTGTTCATTGTCATTCTTCCTCTCTTGAGGGGTTCTCCTCCTAGGAACACCAAGGAGGACTCTGTTCATACTGCTTTCGATCCTGATCAGTGTGTTCCCGAACCCAGTGCCAAAATCCAGCTCCTGATTTTGGAGCTATGGGGCCCTGTCTGGGACTATTCTTGTGCCAACTGCACAGCATCAGTGATGGTGACATCATTACCATCTGAGGGGTTGGGTTCATTACTGGTTTTGCACATATTTGTATATATTCCATTATTATTATTTTCATTACAATTGTTCTAGTTTCCTTTAATAATCTCTAAGTCTCTCACCTTTATTCCTTTTCTCTTCCCTGTGGGGGATGGAGGCAAGTTGAGAGAGAGTGTCTGTTATCAGTCTGGGGTTGCCCTGGCCCTAAACTGTAACAGGTCCTCTGCATCGCCTCCTGCCAGGTAAGCATTGACCTCTAAGTGGTGGGACCAGAACCAGAAGGCAGCATCCTCCCAGCTCATCACCTGGTCCATGGACTTGACCTCCATGGCCTCATAGTGCTTGGCACACTCCTGGCAGCTGAAGAACACAGCAGCACATGGTGCTCAGCACCACCAGTGGCAGCTCCTTGTCAGGGCCGTTCTGAGAAGCCTGGACAGTCAGCAGATGGAAGAAGGTCCAGAGCCCACAGGGATATCCACAGAAGTAGTGATTGCTGCCCTGGAAGTCCACCCAGGTCACGTTGGTGGGGAGCATGGTGGGGTGGGAGGCATCTTTGTTGTTCTTCATGGTCTCCTTCAAGGTGCTGTGAGGCAGCTCAGGCTCTGTCCAATTCTCCAGCCAGCCATCCAGGGACTGCAGGTAGGTGTGCACATGGAGGTGCCTGGAGAAGTATTTTACCAACATGGCAAGGAGTTTTTATCAAATTTAATCTGAAGTAATCTGTAACTGAATAAAATTCTCAAAAATATTTGGATAAAAATGGTTGATCTTTTTTAATGCAACTGTCTATAAGGTATTTTTTCAAATTTTAGTATTATTGCTTTATAAATATCTACTCATTAATATTTTTAATAGTGTGGTTAAATTAAAACGAATAGAGCATGAAAATGCTTCAAATAATGATGTTTTCATAAAATAAGTATTCATGGATGTAAACTATGTCCATTAGAGAGCAATTAGAGAGAACTAAAGGAAGTGGCATTCACCTCGAATAAGAAATGCATTAAAAACTTGAAAAAAAATTTTAATAAGTAAGAATTTACTCTGGAAAAAAAAAGGGAAAGAAACAAGTAATTTAATATAGACAAAACAAGACATATGGACTCACAGGAATGTAATAGAAGATGCAGAAATATAGAACTCCTAAGTTTTATGTGCTACTGTCCATCAAATAAACAGCAGCAAAGAAAGTATATGGCTATTGTCATACTGGCCTGCCTGTGTTCAATCAGTGTGAATTTTATATGATTTCTGTTTATATGCCAGAAAAGTGTCCATTTATTGTATTTTTTAAAGATGTGTCTGTAAGGAAAGACAAAATATATTATTCAACGAACATATAATTAAAATATGACAACAAATACCAGCTCACAAAAGCTTAGTTGCTTTACAAAGCAAGTCAGGCATTGGCTACATGTAACCTGAAGTTCTGTGGGAAACAGAAACCTTATTATAATGGAAAATATCAGGTTTATAGTAGTTGAATCAAATGCCAGATTTAACATTCATCTACTACTAATTCAATAAAATTGACCTATTGCCTCTCTCACCAGAGAACCATATTTAATAAATATTGTGAGTGATAACACTTTTCTATCTAGTACATCTATCTAGTATAGCTATCTGATATTTGAATTCAGATATTGTCAATTTCATGGATTTCAGGCACTTACTGTTCCTCCATAATCCTGTAGTTACCAGGAATGGAATACTGTTTCAGGCTTCAGAGGGGTGCTTTTGCATATGCAAGGTGTCCTGGTTTGAGTGAAAGCAGAGCAAATTCTGTTCAGTGATTTTACTTTTTCAGATCAAGTTATCTGACTGTGCTTTCTGAAGTTAGCAGCGTGTTTTACAGACAGCATCTACTTCTAGCAGTGATAACGCCTTATGTTTAGAGTTATTACCAGGGATGGAATACGGACCAAGGTCACTGCTAGAACTTGTGTATTACACTGAGAGGTGCAGAAAAGTGAAAGACTGCACCTGCAGGGAGAAGCGGACAGGACAGGTGACCCCAAACTGACCAACGAGGTATTCCATCCCATATACATCATATCCAGTATAGAAAGCTTGGGGGTCCAGAGGGTCTCTCTCTCTCTCTCTCACTTCCTCTCGCTCTCTCTTGCTCTGGCTCTCTCGCTTGCTCTTTCGCTCTCTCGCTTCCATCCTGATCCTGAAACCCGGTGCCAGAATCCAGCTCCTTCACAGCATCAGTGACAGTGATGTAATTACCACTGGGGGGTTGGGTTTGGTACTGGTTTTGTACATATTTGTATATATTCCATTAATATTAATTCATTTTCATTAAATTGTTCTACTTTCCTTTTCAAATCACTAAGTCTCTCTCCCTTATTCCTTTTCTCTCCACCTTTGGGGAGGGAGGAGGTTTAAAAGAGAGCATCTGTTATTGGTCTGGGTTGCGCTGACCCTAAACCGTGACACAGCTATAAATTCTAGCAGAACCGTAGTTAACAATTATTAGATAGCCAGCAAACTACTAAACAATATGAGCAATGTGATCCAAACAATTATTCTTCTCTAGAGACTGAACCAGTCACTGTATATGTGTGCTGCTAGTTGTATAGTGTACCAGCTCTTACCAGCTGGTTGAAAGCAGGCATGCTAAGTTGGCTTTGTAATTCCATGATAACAAATACTCAACACAAGCTGGTTGGAGTGGATAACAGCATTTTCACAAGTAGCTGCTTCTGAGCCTTGATATGCCTGTCTATAGCCCTGTCTATGCAGAGATGATATATGAAGAGGGTTCTGTAGACGTCTCAGCCTTGAGCTGTCCATAACCCCAGGCCAAAAAGGGCAATGCTGCATCACACAAGAACCAAAACCTGAGCTGAGCCTTGCAGTTCCTCAACAAATGGATGTCCTGAGTCTCAATTCAAACCACTATTCAGCCCTGGAAGGCTTCAGTGGTGGTTTCAGCTACAACCTTTGCGTATGCAGGTGGCATAATCCAATCAGGCACACTTTTGCTACAACCACCTGCAGGGTTTCAGCCACAGCCTTGTGTATTCAAACTGTACAAATCAGGGGATAAGAAACTATTTGTACAATAGTAAATCTAGTAGTGCAATCTACTGACACTGTCAGTAAACCCTCTGCTCCTGTGAATCCTTACGCAAATGTGAAGAAGCATTTGATAGATATTAAAAAAAAAAAAAAAGTAGAAAGCACAGGAGGAATTCTAGGCTGTTGCCCTAGGATAATATCTAATCTAGAATGAACTAACCAGTTTACTGAATCACAGAATGTCACAGGGGCTGGAAGGAACCTCTAAAGATCATCTAGTCCAAACCCCTGACACAGCAGGATCACCTAGACCAGATAGCACAGGAACGCATCCAGGTGGGTTTTGAATGTCTCCAGAGAGGGAGATTCCACAACCCCCCTGGGCAGCCTGTTCCAGTGTCTGTCACCCTCATGGTGAAAAAAATCCTTCTCATGTTTACATGAAGCTTCCTATATCTCATCTTCCACCCACTGCCCCTTGTCCTGTCATTGGGCATCACCAAGAAGAGCCTGGTTTCATCCTCCTGGCACTCGCCCTTTATATATTTACAAACACTGATAAGGTCACCCCTCAGTCTCCTTTTCTCCAAGATAAGGAGCCCCAGCTCTCTCAGCCCCTCCTCATAAGGGAGATGTTCCACTCCCTTCATTATCTTTGTGGCTCTGCACTGGACTCTTTCAAGCAATTCCATGTCTCTCTTGAACTGGGGGCCAAGAACTGGACACAATATTCCAGATGTGGCCATACCAGGGCAGAGTAGAGGGATGGGAAAACCTCTCTCCACCTACTTGCCACATGTCTTTTAACAGACCCCAGAATGGCATCGGCCCTCTTGGCCACAAGAGTACATTGCTGGCTCATGGTCAAACTCCCATCAACTAGGACCCCCAGATCCTTTTCCCCTTTGTTGTCTTCCAAAAGGTCAGTCCCCAACCTTTTACTGGTACCTTTACAGGTACAACACCTGGGGTTGTTCTTTCGCAGGTGCAAGACTCTACACTTGTTGAATTTCATTAAATTTCTTCCTGCCCAACCCTCCAGCCTGTCCAAGTCTCGCTGGCTGGATGGTCTGACTCGTTGGCTGCATATATGGTCAGTCAGTTCTTCTCTTATTTATTTGCAGGTGAGTTCCAATAAAAAAGATGATGAAGAGTATGATGGGGTGGAGACCTAATAGGTGCTGACACAAAATACAAACTGTACCTGGAAGAAGATAAAGGAGTACACAGATCTGGAGTGCAGATGAAGAGTTGTGTTTTTTTTAATTTTTATATGTTTGTTATGGTAGGAATAGTTGTTCACAAACCTAAATTTTAAAATAAAGTTCTATGCCTTGGTTGTAATTGTAAGTTAGGTTTGTTTGGCTGTTTGATTTATTGTTGTTTTGGGTTTGTTTTTTTTAAAATAATACCTGCTAGCCCCACTATAATGCCCAGCCAATTCATGTGATATTATTATGTGATATAGAGCCCAGACTATTCATATGACAGAATCCTCCTTCCCCTACTATGAGAGATATGTACCCCATCTGATGCCAGCAGACCACGTGTCATATAAACCTCCCCATGCTCAAAAAACCCCAAATTCCAATGGTGGCACCAGTCTCTCAGCCATGTGTTAATGACGTAGGTTCCTCCAGAGCATTGATGACAACTTCCTAATGCAGATGTTGGAGGAGCCGACAAGGAGAGGAATGCTGCTGGACCTTGTACTGACCAACAAAGAGGGTCTGGTAGAGGAAATGAAGGTAGGAGGTACTCTTGGCTGTAGTGACCATGAGATGGTAGAATTTAGAATTGCAGGCAGCAGACCCAGGACC
>JANHGL010015311.1:9483-26429 GCA_024611195.1 Ceyx melanurus | reverse complement strand
CTGGCCACACTTCTCCTAATGCATCCCAGGATCCATTGGCCTTCTTGGCTTCAAGGGTGCATTGTTGGCTCATGGTCGCCCCCCTGTCCACCAGGACCCCCAGGTCTCTTTCCCCAGAGCTGCTCTCCACCAGCTCAGCCCCCAGCCTGTGCTGATCCCTGGGGTTGTTCCTCCCCAGCTGCAACACCTTACACTTGCTCTTGTTCAATTTCATTCCATTTCTCCCTGCCCAGCTCTCCAGCCTGTCCAGGTCTCTCTGGACGGCCGCCCAGCCTGCTGCTGTGTCAGCCACTCCTCCCACTTTGGATATTTCATTTTGCTCCCTCTTTGCAGGTCCATCCAAACCCAGGGCGTCCCACATACTTAAGACTCAAAGTGTATGAATTTGCAGGCCGCCTGGTAGGAAAATGTCTTTATGAATCATCTCTGGGAGGTGCTTACAAACAACTGGTTCGAGCTCGCTTCACCCGATCCTTCCTGGCTCAGATCATAGGGCTTCGTATGCATTACAAGGTAAAGCTTCCCAGCCTTGTCTGAAGCTCATATTGCTCTGGGGAGAGGTTGAATGTTGGTGCAGTAGAAGCAGATTCAGTCTCAACTGTGTGGGTTTGTTGTTTTTTTTTATTTCCTTCCCACTCACATCCCTGCTTTCTTTTCTGTTCACACAGTATTTTGAAACAGATGACCCAGAATTCTATAAATCCAAAGTTTGTTTCATACTGAACAATGATGTGAGCGAGATGGATCTGGTGTTTGCTGAAGAGAAATATAGCAAAACAGGACAGCTGGAGAAGGTGAAGGAGGCAGTTCCTGAAGGTGGGACGGTTTAACCCCTTCTGCCTGTAGCAGGGAGGTGCAGATCTCTGCTGCGTGCCCCAGAAAATTCAGCTTCCTCTGGGCAGTAGCTCCTTGTTTGGGTTTATTCTGGTTGGGAGTTCAGGTTTGGTGAATGCTGCTGGTCACACTCAGTGTCAAGGGTTCTTCTGCTTTCAGGTGGTGGAACTTGTGACAGGAGGTGCTCAAGTACCTGTGACCAATGAAAACAAAATACTCTATCTAAATCTGCTTGCACAGTACAGGCTGGCAAATCAGGTTAGAGATGAGGTGGATCACTTCCTGAAAGGTAACAGACCTTTGCTTCCCACTCCTTTCTGCCTTTGTGTCCCAGGGGATAACACTTGCTGATCATCTCTCCTCATCTCTTCTAGGTCTTAATGAGTTAGTTCCTGAGAACCTCTTGGCTATTTTTGATGAGAATGAGCTTGAGGTAATGCTGTCTCCATAAACATCTCTACCCCTACTTCCCCTCCTCTCTCTGACAAACAACAGCACTTCCTGGATCTGGAATAAACCCAAAATATTTCACCTCTAAGCATTTTAAACATCTGCACACTTAGCTGTTGCCTTGTTTGCTGTCTCCTGACTTGCTGAATGATGTTTTTTGCTTTGCAGTTGCTTATGTGTGGTACTGGAGATATCAGTGTCTGTGACTTCAAGGCACATGCTGTAGTGGTAGGAGGATCTTGGCACTTCCGTGAGAAGGTAAAAGAAAAACTTCCACCTTCCTGCCTTCTGAAAGCAGTAGAGGGCAATTTAAACTGGAAACAGGTGTCCTGGTTGGACATTAGGCTTCCAGAAAGACAAAATGGAAGATTTAAGGGTCATATGAGGAGTGCATGTGTTGTGAAATAATGTTTCCCTCTAGAGAGATCCTTCAGTCTGGCTGACAAGAGATGATGCTTAAGCAGTTACCAGCAGGAAAAATAAGTAGCAGTGGCCTTTTTTTTTTAAGGAAATCCAACAAAGCACAAATGAAGAACCATTCAGCAGGATATAAGGAGGAATTGATGGGAATCATCCCAGGTTACCAGTCCCTGCTTCCATGCTTTGTGTGTTCCCCTTTTAGATTTGATTTTCACCAGGAGTTCTCTGTTTATCCATATAGGTCTCCTGGTGTTTTTGCCTGCTTTCTTCCTTTTAGGGATGCAATGCCTTTGAGCTTGGAGGAGATGATTTTATATTTCTAAATATAAAATCTCTAAAGAGAACAGAAGCCTTTCTACTTGATGAGAAAGGACTGGTGGGAGGTAGTAGTCTGGGACATCACTTATCAGAAGATACTCTCTGATACATGCCTCTGTGTGTCACCCTGGTAGAACAAAAAAATTCTGACTATTAATAGAGCACTCTCTTGCAAGGGCAATTGACTGTATCTTCTTGCATCTTGCTTATTTTATTTGCTTGGCTGACATGGCTTTACTTTTCATGTTCCCTGACAGGTCATGAGATGGTTTTGGACCGTGGTCTCCAGTTTCACCCAGGAAGAGCTGGCCAGGCTCTTGCAGTTCACAACTGGTTCCTCCCAGCTGCCTCCAGGAGGGTTTGCTGCACTCTGTCCATCTTTCCAGATCATTGCAGCTCCAACTCACAGTACTTTGCCCACAGCCCACACTTGGCAAGTGTCCTAGGATGGCATTGTGCTTTTGGGAATGACACCAACTAGTTTTGGTGGTCAAGCAGTGTAATGCATGTGGCACTTGTGTGAACACAACTAAAAGCAGATGATGGGGATGGTCCTCTCTCAGATCTAGCCTGAATGGAATTTTTCTTTTGTTTTACAGTTTTAACCAGCTGTGCCTCCCTACTTATGACTCCTATGAAGAAGTGCACAAGATGCTGCAGCTAGCTATCAGTGAGGGTTGTGAGGGCTTTGGCATGCTGTGATTTCCACTTTCCAGGAGACCACTTAGCCTCCTGGCTCTTCGTGGCAAGACCCAGGTTCAGTCCTCTGTTCTCCTTCCCTTCACATGGGCAGTGGAGGCAGAGAGCAAAGACTCCATGTAAAGGAATTTGTCATCTGGAAGATGTGACGTGGCCTTTCTGTATCCCAGATATGTCATCAAGAGCTCATAGTTTTTTCCCTTTCCCTCATTCTCCTTTTGGTTCAACGTGAAACAGCAAAAGGACTGTGGTGCATTCATCAAGAAGATATTGCACTTGATTCCCATGCACTCTCTACACCCATCCTTCTGTGATAAGATAAAGTTCATAAGCAGAATTGACAGTGAGATGCAGGAGATCTGCTGAGCTGCCTTTATCTTAGCTCACTGGGAGGAAGAGGGAAGACCAAGATGGAGCTCTGCTGGAAACCTAGCTCACAGGAAGCCTTAGTAACTTTCCATATCTTGGCTCAATGCCCTCAGTGATGCTCCTCAATAGCTCATCTAGCTCTGTGGCTCATGAGGAGTGTAGGGTTGTCTATCCTTTCAGCACCTTCACCCAGAAGGGTTTCTGGTTAACATTCTTGCTCTGGATGCTGCTGTTGCCTGTGTGCCACAGAGAAAAATGGGCAGTATCTACTGGAGGGAGTAACCAAAGGGGAGAACAATCTCACTGGAGCACAAGTGCTGGCCCTGACAGTGATCCTGTACTACCTCCACCCAGGGTCATAGAATCAGAGAATGGTTAGGGCTGGAAGGGACCTCCAAAGGGCATCTAGTCCAACCCCCTTGCAGTGAGCAGGGGCACCCTCAACTAGCCCAGGCTGCTCAGAGCCTTGGCCAACCTCAAGAGCCTTGTCCAACCTCAGCAGAAGAAGTCCAGCAGCAGAAGCATCCTTCTTTTTTGAGACTTTTGAGTCTCTGCAAATGCACTGGAAGAGGAATTTCTCCTCCCTCCATTGAATGTTTCTAACAGTTGATGTTGCACAGGAAGCTGTCCCATGCCCTTGCCTTTTCCCTTACTCAGGAGAGTATGAGCATGTGTGTGATCCCTCAGTGCTGAGCACCAATGCCTATCCCACATTCACCTTCAGGGTATGTATATTTTGTAGTAACAGTGACAGGTCATTCAGCAGCTACCAGTGTTCACTGGGCTTGTGTTTGTTGTTGGGGTGATGGTACTGGGCAGAGTGTGGTACCTCCACCCTGGCATCCCACAGAGTCTTGGCTTCTACCTCTATCATGCAGCAGCCTGAGGCTTCTCTATCTCTACTGCATTTCAGGCAGAGTTTCCAGAGGGGTGCTGAAGAGGTGGTCTGGAGAGCAGCAGGATTTCTGTCCTCCCTGTCCTACCTCCTTCAGCTTCCCTTTCTTCCTGTTCCATTCAGTGCTGCTGGCTTCCCAGCACAAGATGTTAACTAGAACTTCACTCAAGTGATTGCTCAACAGCCTGCACTCACCTTTGTGTGATTTGTGGGCAGACCAGCATGAGAAGGAGGTTGATGATTGGGATATGTTGGTGCTTGAGCCCTTCCCAGGGAAATAGAGGGAAGGGGAACTTGGAAATCTTGATGAGTTCTTCAGTGAAGCAAAATTCAACACCTTTTAAGTCCTCATCAGTTCCTTAGACAGTTCAGGTCAGCAGGCAAAGGCATGCAGGAGTCAGTGAGAACTGCTGCTGTCTGCAATGTCAGCTTTCACAGGATTATGGGACTGTTGAATTTGCAACAGAAGAGTCTCAGACTGGCATCCCAGAGCTGATTTTAGAACAGCATCTTGGATAAAAAGTCACATCATCCTCTTCAGTCCCCTTCTGCTGTCTTCAAGTTGATCCGGGCAGACTTCTGCACAGTATGAATATTTTAAGGTAACTGTGCTTTTCCAGTATAGCTTAGTTGAATTGACTGGGAATTTGGCTGAAGCATTCTCCACCTAGAAAATGTATTTAAGGCAGCATCTTGGCCATTCTTGGGCTGAGTGTGTTACTTATGTACAGAAGGGGAAAAAAAAAAAGCCATTTTGGTGCCAAAAAGCAGTCATCTGAGCATTGAGACTACTCAGGGGGATTTCTTTGCCTTGTGAATTCATCCCCTCACTGGCACCAAGGTGCTGGGAGGGTGCCAGTGTGAGAGTTGCCACTGTTGTGTTCTAACAGATCACTTCAGCAGTGGCTGTTTTCCCTTTTTTGTTTCTTGTGAAGGCTCCATTCTGCAAGGTCCTGACCTCCTTTGGGTGGAGAGTATGGTACCATTTTATTTACACTACAGATGGCTTCCATGGGCAGCAGAGTTCAGCTCCTGTGTTCTCCATGCTACCAGTTCACTGCATTCTCCAGGGACTGAGGGGAGGTGGTGGTCCTTGGCTTAACTCCTGTTTGTTGGGAGGCACAGCTTGGCACTATTTTTGCTCCCACACTACAGCCTTGTCCTGCAGTTTCACCCAGTGAGGAGGTGTCCAGCTTTGTAGCTCTGGGCCAGCTCCACCAATGACATCTTCCTCAGGAATCTTCTCACTTCTCTTCAGCTGGACTTTTTTTATTGGGAGGATAAAGTTGCTGGACATTGGGCAGTCTTCCTCTGCCAGAAAAGAGCTCCTAGATGCTTCTCATTGCATTGCAGGCAGCACCCACACTTCCCAGCAGCTCTGCAGGTGCCAAGGACTTTCTTAAGTGCAGGAAGAACTGTGATGGGTGCTCTTAGTCAGCCAAGCCCATCCCCATTGTTCCCACAGACCCCTAGTTGGTTTCATGCTCCTGAGATCCATCAGAATGTTTCTAAACTTGTCTCTATCTTGATGGCCTTTCCCCATACAGTCACTTTTATGCTGCCCTTTTCACTGGCAATGGGGATGTGCTTTGGTCACCTATATTGTGTGTTGCTTTTGGCAGAGGCTCTTTTCTTTTTACCCTTTATTTATTCCCACTTAATAGAGGCCCTTCTGTAGAAATCTTTAGGATCCTGGTATCATCTTGGACAGGTTCTGTGTTTCCTGATGCTACTTTTGAGGTGCAGAGGGCCTGGCTTTAGCCTGCATCTTGCATGTTTTCAGAAACCAGAAGCTGTGGATGATACAGGTGAAATCCTAGTTCCCTCTGGTGAATTTCTGGCAGAGCTCAGCCACATTTGGAAGCCTGTGGTTGTAGTAGCTCATTTTGTAAATAGTTTGTATGATAAATAAAATATTTTAAAAATGCTGCTTTCTCAGCTCAGCATTCTTTTGGGGCTGTCCAGAGGGATTCAAACTGGTTAGTGCTGTCTGTGAATGAGGGGCCTTTCCAGGTCTTCAGGTGTCTTTTTGAGGTCTGCTGTACAGCAGAGGTGGTATTTCTCCACCAGGATGCCTGTCTAAACCCAGAACCCATGAGCCTTTTCAGGGAAGAGACAGGACTCTGGGCTGGAGATCACAGGCTGCTGTGAGACCTCTCTGCAGTAAGCTGGAAAATATGCTGAAAAAATACTTAAAACATGCCAAAAAATATTTTAAGGACTCATAAATTCATAATGCAACTGGTGGCAATTACTTTTAATCTCACAGTGTATTACCTGACTCTTTGAGTTGCAGGTATTTGTATTGATTGGGCTTCACTGGACTGTCAAGATTGTTGAATGAAGCCAAGAGAAGAGGAGGAATTTGAGTCCTTTGCACCTTTTTGAGTTGTACAAAACATATTCAGATTGCAGGGTGGAGACAATGTACCTGCAAGTGTCTGCTAAAAACCCACCAACTAATTAATTGACAGCTTGTTGCCTTCAAGGGTGATCTCCAATTTCTGTGAGCTTGTTCCCAGCTCTGTCAAGATGCATTCAATTTATTGCTGGTTTTCCTTGGAATTTTATTTTTTTTAGTTTAAGGATTAAAATCATAACTTTAAAACTTGAGATGATTCTGCAGTATGGGTCTGTATCTATTAGCATTGCTGCCTGAAAAACAATGAAAATGCTCTTTCCAGCGTTTGCTAATTAATTTTTTTTTTGCAGTAAACTGAAACAGCCGTAGCTGAAGTTAAGCCCCAAATCCCCTCAGTCTGTACCCACCTTTGTGCTGGGTGTTCTTGTCCTTTGAGAGCATCTCACTGACTGCTCAGGGATGCCTCATCACAGGGGCAGGGAGCAGTGTGGCACTCCCTGGTGACTGTGAGTAGTTGGCCACCAGAGGGGGACCAACAGTCAGCTTGAGCTGGTCAGGTTTCAAGAGTGGCCAACTTCATCTCTCTTAAAACTCTGCAGTTTGAGTTACTGTTATCTGAGTTGTTTGTTTTGGGTTTTTTTTGTTCAGCAGACGTCTCAGTCTAGCAGACAAGTTGGCTGGAACGTTGCCTTGCTCTGCTTCTAATCCCCAAACTGCAACATGTGAGAACTGAGCATCTAGGAAGCATTCCCTGGATCAGAAGAAGTCCCTGTTGCATCACTGCCCCTTTGCCCTTTTGTTTTCCACCAGGCAACACATTTAAAATGCCTGAGAAAAGTTGGATTTACAGACGTATAATTAACCTACAGCACTCTTAGGAGGCTTGGGACAAGTAACTCAGTTACAATAATGTGCTTAATATGAACAAACAACAGCAGAGACACTAATCAGATTAGATGTGTTCCCTCAGGCTTTGAAACACACATTGGTCATTGGTTTTTGAGAGTTTTAATGTATGGACCAGGAAAGCAGAACTGAGCTGATGCACAGAGAGAGATTATGTTCTCATAGTGCTTATTCTAATGAAGTGGACTTCTTTCATTAATTTCAGGCAGCAGTAGCCCTTCCAGAGAGCCTGGGGGTGTCAAAGTTGGCATGATCTTGGATGAGTTGCAGTAGGTGACTGGAGCAATACAGCAGCTCCAGGTAGAGGAGGGAAAAAGGACCCTGTTGCCACCCCCAAGGGACAACTTTGCTGAAGCTGTCCCTGCAAGGGCAGTACCTGCCTTGGACATTCTCTGCATCAGGCTGGTTTTAGAGGTGGCTTGACCTAGCTAACTTCACACTTTGCAGTTAGTGGTGTCAGTCCAGCAGCGGCCTGTTGGAAGTGGCTGTGGAAGGTAGTCTGGGAATGCCTCTAGGAGCTGGCTCTGCTGTGCTTCAGCCCCTCTGGTTCTTCCTGAGCAGGGCTAATCTGCAATTTGAAGTGTAAAGTGGCAGGGTTTCAGAGGAGCTGCATACCAAACACATTAATGAGGTGCAGTGCACTTGGTGCCTCTGGCCTGAAGCTCTATCCTTGATGGATCTGCACCCCAGCAGTGTAAGGAGGTCACCAGCTCAAACAGCAACAGCAGAGGAGAGGAAGGTGGTAAAGAGTCATGGAATTGGTGGTATTGGACCGAAGAGGTATCTTTAAATTTTAGTGCAGAAATACTCACAGATCAGAAGGCATCTCTTGTCAAACAAAGTCAAAGCTTGCTTTCTTCTTCTCTTGAAGCTAGCCACTCTCCCATGCAGGTGCTGACCCTGAGGAGTGTTTGGCAGCTGGTGGGAAGAGGAAGGCAGAATCTGCTTTAATCCTGTCATAGATGTAATGCTAATTAGAGTTGAACCAATTTAATACTTCAATAAGGAGCAGGCAGGTCCTTTACACAACTGGGGGTTAATTGCTTTCCAGAAACCCTTTCCCACTCAGGAGAGGGCCACCCTCAACATCCTGCTGTGCCTGTAAGAGGGGCTGCACAGAGAAGGGGCTCTGCCTCATGCCCTGTGGTCCCAGTGCACTTACCATGTTCCCAGTAGGTGTATCAATGCAGAACTCTTCTAAGCATGGTGAGAAGTCTTGGATGTGTTATTACCTTGGATAATATCCTTCATACTCCTGAGTTGTTGGATCAATATGAGGTGATGACAAAGGCTGAGCCTGGAAGGGTCAGTGAGCCCCACACTTGTGTTCTTACATGTTCTAGAGCTGGCAGATTCATGGCAAGGGAGAGTGTGCACTGCTCTGCAAGTCCAACCTGCCCTGTACTCTTCTTGAGTCATGAACCTCTCTGTGAACAGAAGAGCATCTTAATTCCTAGTGCATGTTTGAGGAGGAGGAGGAGGGTTATTTCCTGCAGCCTATCCTTGGTGAACCCCATAAAGAGACAGATCTGGTTTCTTGTCTCCTCACCTTCATCCCTCTCCCTGCATCTCATCCCCCTGCCCTGTTCTCTTCCACTATCACTCCTCTGCTGCTTTTACTAGTGTGGCAGTGAAGACAAAGTGCCCTGATGTACTCTGGCTTAATCTTCTCCAGAAACCTGCACAGGGAGAGCTTCCTCCCCAGTTCTCTCTGGCTGCCTTTCCAATCAGTCATGGTAATTTCCCCTGGCACTGTTTGGCAGGAGCCATACCTTGGCATCATGAGCAGCCAAGGTCAGCTGTCAGCCTCTGAGCCATGAGCCTAATGCAACAGAACAGATGTAGGTACTTTTTCCAAGTTTTCCCTGGGCAGCAGGATTAAAGTCTCTGTTCTCGGCTGGGGTCCCTGGTGTAGTCACTTCCCTCTGTGTTACACAACACCCTATTAAGAAGAACAGCACAAACATGTTCATTGGGATCCCTTCCCCCAACCCTAGGCGTCCATGGAACAAAGACAAAGGAGGTTTCCTGAGATAATCCTTCCCCAAGATCATCCTGCAAAAGCCCTACCACTCTCTGCTGTTCTCCATCCTTGTGCCAAGGCTGAGAGGGAACACAGGGGGGGAGTGGAGAAAAGAGTAGTGGGGCTGTGTTCTTCTTGCATCTATCTGGTTGTGTGAATACCAAGGAGGGGAGAAATGAGTGTGGCTGCCTCACTGCCAGCTTGGCATCTGCTCCTGCCTCCTGAGCTGGTGGCTGCTGAGCATGTTTCTGTCCGTCTGTGTGTTCGTGTGTGCAGGAGCAAACGTGGAAACAAAAGGGAGTGATGAGAAATCCCAAGGGGTGTCTTAGTGGTATCAAAGGAGATGGGGTTGGAGTGCAATCCACATTCCAGATGAACTTGCTTGGTTTCAAAGGTGTCATGCCCTGTGAAGACTCTGGTACTGAGTACCAAGGTAGTGAGGGGGGGTGGCTGGTGACAGGGAGTCCAGTGTGCTCTCTAGGTGACCCTGAAGTCCCTGTGGGCAACCTCAGAGAGAAGGAGAGGGCTTCCCCAGCAGACCAAAGGAGCAGTCAGGTCCACGTGAGCACACATGAGGACCTACTGCCTCTGCATCAGTGACTTGCTTTAGTGACAAAAGCCCCTAAACGAACAAGGGAGTTAATTAGGTCTTGCAGCAGGCCAGGTTTGGAGGCCTGCAGGGCTGAGAAGTCTGGAGTGGGTTCAAAGGCTCAGGGGGAGGAGAAGCCCCTGGAGCTCTGTAGTAAACAAAGGTGCTGCTAGTTCTCCCCCTCGGGGAGTGCTGTGGAAAAAAACCTCTCTGACCAAAAGGATGGTCCCCAGGAGTGGGCGAGACCGGTTCCTGGCAGCATCTGTTTGTTCAGGCTTCTGATGAAGGACTTAAACAGCCTGTTCAGTCACTCCTTTGTCCAGCTGCAGAGCCTCTGACGTCTCAAGCTGCAGTTGCAAGCGAGCTCCTCTGGCCCCGGTGCTCTCTGTGTGCTGGGTGAGCCGTCAGCAGGACAGAGGGGCACGTTGCAGCTGTCTGGCCCATCTCTAGTAAAATGCTCACAGCAGGTCCTTTCCATCTGCTTTGGCCTAGGAATGACCTTTGCAAACCTCCTCTCCCTTGCGGTCGCCTCAGCAGATGGTGGGAAGTTCACATGGGAAGAGAGGAGTCTCCAAAGCTGTAGAGATAGAAGGGTCTGACCCCACTGTACCTCACACTCCAACATCCACGGGTACTGGGCTTTGGCAGTGCCACCTAAGGCCTCCATGTCCCTTCTCCCACCCCTCAGAGCACCTCCTGCTTCCTTTTCTGGGTCTCGGTGGCATCCCTTTCTAAGAGAGCCTGTCCCAGCTCTGTGGGCGTAGTAGGAAGAGGCATCCCTGCTACGAGGGGAGCTGACAGCACAGCAAGAGCTGAGGAACAATTGCACTCCAGATGACATGTTGTTGGGGTCTGAGTTGCAGAGCAGGGATATTCAGTTGTGGTGAATCACTGCAAATCACTTTGGGAAGCTGTTCTCTTGATTCCACACATCTCCCCCCACGCCTGCACCCAGGGTGCATAAAATCTGCTTTGGGAGTGGGGCAGAGGGTCTTCTCCTACCTGGAATTTTATCAGATTTCAGGAGTTCAAGGAGGTGGGATGTCACCCTTGGCCCATGCTGGGGGAGGTTGAAGCTCAGCAAGGGTGTTTGGGACAGCTGAGTTGTGCATTGTCTGCCAGGCTGCGCCAGCTGCTCAGCAGTCAGGACTCAAACCATGACCAGACTAGGTCCCTGATCCAGACTTTTGCTTCACCTCATTTGTTAGTGGCTTTAGATGCAAATTGTGTGGCTGGTATGTGAAAGCCTGGCTGGCTCTCAGGGTTCCTGTCCAGCTGCCCTTGTTCAGTCCTCCTCAGTGGGCCTGGCTGGATGTGAGCACTGCAGAGGTCTTGGAGGGGATGTGGGGGGTATCCAGGACAAAGCTCTGTCACCCTTCCCCTCCAGGTGACAACTCTTGGACAGAAAACAGGCTGTTTCCATAACACAGGCAAGACAGATGTGTCCAAGTGCAACACAGAGGTGCAAACTTTGCCTTGCAGAAGCAGTTCACCTTGCACTAGGTATAGAATCCCACCTTGGAGGCAACCTTGAGGATCATCTAGTCCAACCTTTAAGGTTAAAAAAATACTTTAAATGAGAAGGCACAGCACCCTGACAAGCTGAGTCTTCAAACTGTTATGTGTAGGGGAACCCAGCACTTCCCTTGGGAGATTATTCCAATGTCTATTTGTTTTCATGGGGAAAAAAATTATTCTGGAGTCCAATCAAACTCTCCCCAGGAGTAACCTGTATCCATTACCTCTTGTCTTTTCTGTGTGACTCCTTGAAAAAAGGGAGTCTCCATCTTCTTTGTAGCCACTTTTATGTACTGGTACATGGTATTAAGGTCTCTCCTCAGCTTTCTCAAGGCTGAACAAACCCAGTTTTCTCAGCCTTTTGTCATATGGCAGGTCTTTTAGTCCTCTGATGATCCTCATGACCCTTCTTTGGACCTTCCCCAGCCTGTCCACATCTGTTTTGTATAGTGGGGACCAAAACAGAACACAGCACTCAGGGTGTGATCTGACCAGCACTGAGTGGGATAATTTATAAATAAAAAATAATAATTAACTTATTTATCTCTGCTGGTGATGCCCTTGTTAATGCAACCCAGCATCCTGTTGGCTTTTTTTTTGCACTGCAGCACACTGTTCACTCATGTTGAGCTGCTTGTCCACCAAGACTCCCAGCTCCCTTTCCTTGGGGCCAGGTAGTTCCCAGTCTGAGCTGCATTCCTGGGTTATGTGTTCCTTATTATTATTAATTATTATTAACTTATATGTTAAGTAGGTTATTTTGTCATGGAAAGCAATCAGGTTCCTCAGGCATGATTTGTCCCTGGTGAAACTGTGTTGGCTTTTCCCAATCACGTGCTTCAGTCTACTTGTGATAGACCCCAGTAGGATGTGCTCCATAACTTTCCCAGGAATTGAAGTGAGGCTAATGGGGCTGCAATTACCTGGGTCCTCCTTGGAACCCTTCTTGTAGATGGGGGTGACATTAGCCTTCTTGAGGTGATGGAATCTCCATCTCTGGATACTTCCAAAAGCTGCCTGGACTTGTTCCCTGTGTGATCTAGTTCAGGCAATCCTGCACTGGTAGGGGGATTGGACTAGATGATCTACAGAGGTCCTTTCCAGCCCCTAACATTTTGAGATTCTGTGATTCTTCCAGTCTTCAGACACATCTCTGAATCTCCACAACTTCTCAAAGATTATGGAGATTGAACAACAACATCAGCCAGCTCTCTTAACACCCTGGGGCATCTGGGCTCAACAATGTGTATGGGTCAAGCTCCTCTACTAGTTGACACAACAACTCTTCCTTCACTGCTGGTGGGTCTGTCTGCATCAATCTGGATTTTTTTTTGTTGCCATGGCTTGGGACCCAACAGCACTGGTAATGTCAGAGGTGAAGAAAGTGTTGAGGACCTCTGCCTTTTCAGCAGACAGCTCATGAGAGATGACCCTTCCTCCTGCAAAACAGCTTGTGAAGGCAGCATGAGCAAGGAGCAAGAAACAGTCTGAAAAGAAATAGCAGGATGGTGGAGAGAAGCTTGGAAAGGTCGCCAGGACTGTGAATGCAAATATGTCTGGGGGCCATGGAGAGGGGCTCCACTGTAATGTTTGGTACCATGCCCAGCCTGAAGCTTGAGCACCATTTAATAGGCTGGACCAGCTTTGGCCTCAGTCTTGTTTGGCTAGATGAAAGCAGTTGTCATTGTGTCCCAAGTATCACTGTCACTCTTTAATTCCTGCAATGAGGTGTTGCAAACAGATATACATGTGTTGTAGCTGTGCTTTGGATCTGGAATTGCCTCTGGGGACAGGCAGTGATAAGTGTTAAGAGCTGTTTAGATCCCAAACTGTTGTGTTTCTGAACTGGTTTTTTAGCAAGAGCAGAAGACATAAGATGAGGAAAGAGGCTGCTTTCTCCACCAGAAGCATCCTGCTGAGCTGGGGAGGGACCCTGAGATGGTGATGCCCTCTGAGCAGCTGGGATTAATGAGCAGGCCACAGTTTATTGGTAGTGTTACCTAATGACTGCTAATGGGGTTCACTCTTATTCAGTGCCTGCCCCTGGGATTTGCCCTGGCAGCTGCAGAGGCAGGTCTGGATCTATAGAGTTAGGTCCCCCGTGGAAAGAGGTTGCTGTGATTGATGACCAGCAATAAACAAGAGGGAAGGGGATAGGAGGAGCAATCTGCCAAGACTTTAACTCCAGTGGATGAAGAGGTTCAGCCTGGTTCAGATCTGCCAATGAGAGGGGCCCTTGGCCAGCCAGGGTGTTAACAAGCCAGAGGTGAGCATGGGTAACCAGGACAGCTATGGCTGCGTTGCATAAATCAGGCTTAAAAGCACCAAAAAAAGCCTCGAGGGAGATGAAATGTTTAAGTGTCATCAGCTCTGCAGAGATAATGAGAATCAGGACAGCATCAAGAGGTAAAAATTGCACAGATCTGTGAGAACACGCTTGTGGGATCCTCATAGATCTGTGCTGACTGTGGGGCCAGTGGGTAGGGTGGGGGCTGTTCCTGTGGTGCAGTCTGGTGTTTATGGAGGGGCTGAGGGGTTACTCCCCCTCAATGCCTCAATCTTGGAGGCAATTGACTCTGAAAGAAGAAAATCATTCTGCCAAATGATGTGTTGTTGTTCCCACCCTCTCCACCTCCCCCTCTCTCAGTGCTTTTTCAACAAAAAGCAAGAAATGGTGGGAAAAATCAAGGGCTTCATCCACTACTGCCATTTTTATGTGGTCAGTGCAAGGGAGGGGGACACCCCTCTTTTGCTCCAGGCTTAGCTTCTTGAACACAACCCTGTAACCTGGGGGTTGAGTCCCTTGGGGACTTGATCTAAATGATGTTTTGAATCTTTTCTTTTCCAACCTGTTCTCCACTGCCCTGTGGCAGTGCCTCTCACCCTGAATCATCTTTGCAGAGCCTCCAGGTCCCGTGGAAGAGGTATCCAACAGCAAACCTGCATGGGCTTCAGACAACAGTGTAGGTGCTTGGTGATAGGTGCAGCTAAACCTGCTTGTTTTCCCTAAGCAGTGGCACGTGTGCAGCTCCCAAGTGAATTCAGACATTTTCTGCTACAGTATGGCCTTTGTTCCATGCAACTGTGGCTCACTTTAGTGCCAGAGGGCCCAGCAAGGGGTATGAGCAAACACAGAGTGGGTGTGTGGGGTGGTCTCTGTTGCCATTTCGTGCCTGAGGGCTGAAACTAGGTGTTTTCTCTGAGGTCCCAGAAGAATCTTGCATCAGAGCCAGGACAGAACTGGGGTGCCAGCATCAGCACTGTGGGGTAGTGCCCTGACCCTGTTGTCATGGGCATTGTTTAGAACCTCAGGTTTCTCTCTACACTGATGTTTTCCATGTGTTCAGCCAAGTCAGGTTGCTCTTTATTTCTGGGATTGAGCCCCAGCCCTTTAGAAACAGGTACCTAAGGACAGAGTGTGTGAGCAGGTGTGAAGAAATGCATTTGCATCTCCACTGTTGCAGGTGCAGTGTTTGAAGGTTTGGTGTGACACCCTCACACCCTTGTTTCTCACCAGCCTCCCCCACTGAAGTGCTCTGAGCTTGGAACTGCTTTTGAATGAGCACCTCTAAAGAGGTAGCTCAATATTACTGAGAGCATGTGGGTTCCAGGGGGACTGGAAAAATGGAAGGAGATGAGAGGAGACTGTGCCAGCTTCCAGACAGGCTGCTGTGGGATGAGAATGAGGGGAGGAGGGCTTTTGGAAGAGCACATCTGTATCTAGCATCATGCTTTACTGCTAGGAAAAAGATTGTTAATCACAGAATGTGAGGGGTTGGAAGGGAGCTAGAAGATCATCTAGTCCAACCCCCCTGCCAGAGCAGGGCCACCTAGACCAAGTCACCCAGGAACAGATCCAGGGGGGTCTGGAGTGTGATTTTGAGATCTATCTTGTGGGAGGCAACCATCACCACGTAACCAAAGCTCTCCTGCACACTGGGGGCAGAGCTACCTCCTGGTCCATCAGCAGCTTTACAGGTATTTCTGCATCACTCGCACCCCAAAGCATCAGCTGTTTGTGAGGGATGGCTGGGAAGAGACCAAAATCAGAGGATGTTACTGAATGCTTGTGTGGGAGGTCTGTTGTTAGCACGGGTGTGAGAGCTGCACAGCTGAGAAACTAATATGGCAAGAGGGGCTGTGCACGTGAAACAACTCAGGGCAGTGGTCCACGTTCCTCCTTCAGATCTCCTTGGTGCTGACAAACCCATTAGTGGCAGCTTGATGCTGCTGCTGATCAGGATTTTGCTCAGAGCAAAAGCCCTGGAGGGTGCTGGCAGCTGAGCTTTGCACAGGCCCAAGCTGATGGGAGTCAGTTATCCCACCACCAGCCCCCCCCCCCAGTGCATGTGCTGTGGATTCTCAACCAGTTTTCTGGGCAGACTGTGTTTCTGGGAGGTGTTTGGCTGAAGTCTAGGCTCGGTGCAGCTGTGTCAGCAGGTTGTGGGGTGGGAAGGGCACTGGATTCCACTTCCCCATCTCTTACTGACAGGACATCCTGGACCAGAACTGTCAGGAAAGAGGTGGTTTGGTTTCTGGGGTGTGCAATGTGGGGGTGGGAGCTCAGCCCAGCCTGCATGGGGCGTGAGAAGGGCACCAAACCATCCTTCCAGCCCAGCTGCTTCCTCCACTAAAGCATTGAGACAGAGTCTCTGCTGTACCCAGACTGTTTGGAAACATGTTGATAAACTTCCAAATGTCTATTTTACAATCCAGATGTGCTCTCCTTGGCTGTAAACCCTCATCTGAAGAACAGGTGTGCTCTAATGTTTCTAGCAGTGGCCCCAAAGCCAGCTGGAGGCTTAAAGCTGAGCAGGGGCCAAGGGGCTAGTGCCATATAGGATATGGAATACTGGGGCAGGGACAGGTGAGGCAGAGAGCTTTAGGTCAGCTGTAGTTCACAGCAACCTGGAGGCAGACTGTAAGGGAAGAAAGGGGCAAGACTGTGTAATATATTTATATTTATATAGCCTATGGAAACATAATTTTTTAATAGCATAATTTTAACTAAGTTTGGAATGTTTTCCATTTATTATTTTTCCACACAGTGGTTTATCTGGACAACTGATAGCTTAATTAAATCAGTAGCTGAACTGCATTGGCCAACACCAAGAATGCAGAGAATATGACTCATTTGCACAGTTCTGTCACAGATGTGTTTCACCCTGAAAAAAACATGGTATGTCTGGTGCACATCACTAGGCAGGACTTGTTGACCTGCAGATAGATGCTCAGTAAGACCAATGCTGTGGATAAATCTGCTAATTCCTTCACAGTATTAGTGACTTTAACAGAACCTGAATTTCAGACACTTCATTTAAATATTAAAAATGAGAAAATATAAAATACTCAGCCAAGTATATAACTTATTTGTGCTATTGTAGTCCTAAGTACAACAATTAGTAAGCCACACTGTGTTTACTGTTTATGGACCTCTGTGACCCACATTTTATTCTTTTTGTGATTTTACAGAGAAACAACTAAAATAAGAAATTTTATATATATTGTAAGTAATACAATCATTTGTATGATCACAATTTGTATTTAAAATAATCATATTAAA
>JANHGL010015308.1:29279-57313 GCA_024611195.1 Ceyx melanurus | reverse complement strand
CCTTTGGGGAGGGAGGGGGGTTAAAAGAGAGCGGTCTGTTATTGGTCTGGGGGCTGCCCTGACCCCAAACCACAACACCTGAGTGATGTTCGGGACATGCTGGAATCAAGATGAGGTTTCTGCTAAGATCCATCCTTTTATTGGCACTATCTTTGAGTCAGCCAATCTTTTCTTTGACTATGTTAAGATGGTTTTGGTAGGCAGATAGAGTCTGGGAAAGCTAATACTAACTCACAAAGAAGCAAGCTCTACTGCTAGAAGGCCTTTGAGGCTGTTGCAAGGTTGAGCACCCTAAAATGTAGGCCACATAATGAGTAATGGGGTTTTTTGGTAGTTAAGCTTTACTTTTGGTAGTCTTAGCTTTTGACACTACAGAAGGAAACTCGTCTTCGGTGTTTTCTCCAGTGCAGTGGGAGGACACTTGAACATCCTCAGGCTGCTGCTGCTGTGAATCTTCACCTTCCACAGCCCGCTTCATTCATCTCTTCCTCCTTTCAAGGTTTCCTTGCTTTCTTGGCACCAGCTACAGAGGAAATGAAAGGCTTTATTTCCAGACTATCTTCAGATGTTACAAATATGGAGGCCAGTTTCTGAAAATCCAGTTCTAAAAACTTCAGTGTTTATTGTTTTCTGTGCTTCCCTGCCAAGATCTTCTCCCTGCTGTGGCAAAATACTGCCATCTGTAAGACGTATCAAGCTAAATGTTAGCGTGTTGGTACTTGGGACTGTCATACACTTATTCATGGCCTTATTATGGTTTAAGATCATGCCAAACTTCATGCCACACAGGGCCTTATTTTGGATTTGTCTCTTTTTTTGTTTTGTTTTTCCCCTCCACTTTAAATCAGTCTGACGCAGTTTAGAAGTCCCAGTGTGGGACACATCCATAAGTTAGGGTGATTTACTCAATATGTACTTTTGTACATAATTGAACATTGTGGCTTTAATCTGTGCACAGAAACAAGGGATAGTATATATTGGTAGCATGGACTTGCCTGTGTATTGTAACATTATATGTCCCCAGTATTGTAGGAGTAGTGCTCCTGGAACATCTCATGTAGAATATCTGCTGCAGACTCAAAACTCGCTTTTACTTGTTCATTGCAGTGATATTTATACATAGTTTCATGATCATATTAAATTAGTTGGGAACACAGTTGGCCATTTTTTCCCATCTTGTCACTTAATTTTAAGCTGCTATTCTCAACATTCTTGACATTGTTTAGCAGTTTATAAATAGTAAAGTGAACTAGATAACATGTTCGGATTGCCACCTGTGCACAAACTGTATTTGGTTGTATGCGCAGGACCAAACAATACAGATGCAGTCTAAATTGGTAAAGGAACTTCACATTGTCAGGTGTTCTTTCCATCTTCCCTTGAGAAACTTAAAGAATATAAACAGTAGAAAAGTCTGAGAGGGGATCTTATTAATGTTTACAAATGTTTAAAGGGTGAGTGTTAGGCAGAAGCAGTCTGCAGTTAGGCAGTTTCTCTTTTCAGTGGTGCCCTGTAAAAGATGAGGGAAAATGGTCACAAACTGGAACACAGCAAGTTCCATCTCTAAATGAGGAAAAGCTTCTCTCTTGTGATGGTGACAGAGCACTGGAACAGAGCCCAGAGAGGTTGTGGAGTCTCCTTCTCTGGAGACTTTCAAGACCCATCTGGTTCTGTTTCTATGTGGCCTGCCCTGGGTGTTACTGCTCTGTCAGTGGGGGTTGGACTTGATGATCTGCAGAGGTCCGTTCCAATCCCTACCATTCTGTGATTCTATAAATAGACTTAGGTTGACTTGATCAATCCATGGAGTGTGGAAAATATTCATTCTGAAGCAGACAGCCTGTTTAATAAATTTACTGCTATTTAGAAAGCATATTTGGTTCATCTTCAAATTCACAGAAATGTGAATCTAGATGTTGTATAGTTTTAGTCCTAAGAACCAATAATTTTGTTAAAATTTTTACATCCCGAAGTTTTCCTTCTCCATTGGAAATAACTTTTATTTATTATTTTTCTCTATGTTAGGCATATGATTTACAATGGTGTTTCTTTTCATCACTTCTTCCTGTTCTTTCCCCTGTCCCTGCCCACCACTTCATTGAACTTACCCATTTCATATCAATAATAGTTTGTAATAACTTTGTCTTTGAGGAGTGGTGCTGGCAAAGTCATAGTGGCTACCTGTGGCTCCTATCTCTATATAGACAAGGTCTCTTTCTCATATAGTGCATCTGTCTCTTCAAAATCAATAACAGACTCTAGTGTTCTGTGGTGCATGGTCAAAATCCTACTCTTCGGTGAAGTCTTAAGATGCAAAAAAGTGGCTATCATTATACTCAACAGAATAGTGGTTAGAATTATTTTTTTTTCTTTTTTACATTTTCTCTTTTTCTCCCCCAAAATATTGTATCATGATCAATGATTTTGATTCAGCTCTCCATGTTGGATATTTTGTAATATTTTCGCTGGTATAGAAAATTAGATTGTTGAGAACAAAGCCCACAGCCTTGCTGTAACCTTGACTGATTGACTCGGGTTTCAAGGAAGTCAAAGTAGTGCAGTGTGCACACTGCCTGCTTCAGGGGGGTACATTGCCAGGAGGAAGTCTGAAGGCACAAGATGGGAAGGTCTGAGGGAACATGCTGGAGGAAGACTTCTGAAGAGAAACAAACGTTTCTAGAGACGCTAAAGTGTTGGTATACCATGGGTTCAATAGTTTTGTAACTCTAGTTACTTCATAGAGTTTTGTAATTCTACTCATATAACCCAAACATATGCTGGATTTTTATAAGTGCTGTTTGAGATGCTCTTTGGATCCAGAGTGGACAGGCCAACATATCCCACATTTCCACATAAAAATCTGAGTTCAGAGACATGAGTAGAATGAAAATATATTAGTAAGTAAAATGTAGATGGCAAGGTAGATGTTAGAAAGTGGATAATTCCTTTTCACATAAAAATCAACCACACAGCTATAACCAGTACAAAAGACATTCAGAATTTGAGGAAATAAGATGATACTGGAAATATCATTGATTTCACAGTTGCTTTGGAATTCTGTACAGAAACCATACACAACAAAGTTCTTTCTTCTCCCCATTCTTCTGTTGTTTTTCTTTAACTGCATCTGTTAATAGCTATAGGGACATTAAAAAGACTAAAATTGCAAGTGCTGCACACAGCAAAATACAGATGACTAAAAAATTTCTGGCCAAAGGTGTAGAGGGAGAAGAAAAGACACCCCATTTCCTTGCCTTGAAGCCAGCCAAAATAGCTCATCTCTACAAGGATAATTCCAAGGGCAGCAGAGGGAAAGCTATATACTTAAGATTTGGTGAGCCCTTATCATTTAGGAAGTGGGAGGAATAGTCCAAGTTATCAGAGACTTAGCTTTGGTTCCTCAGTTATCACAGATATCCTGTGTTTAAGTAGCATAAGTAGTTTTCCTATGCTGCAGTTCCCCATCAGGTAAAAATAGGGATCTCTTACAGGGCTGTTGTGTGGATAAATACCTAAAGCTTGTTAAGTGCTCGGATTATTCAGTAATGAAGCTTGTCTAAGTACCTTGAAGCTCTAAGTACCTTGAAGCACTGCTTAGGCTGGAATGTGTATATGCTGTCTACATATATATGCTGCACCAAGGACATTCTTAATAACTTCTTCCACTTAGTTTGGAAGACAGACAAACTAACATACCTATGAGGACAAAGATATCAGCGGTGTACTGAACTGTGTTTGTCAGAAACAAGACACACTTCTTGACAAAAGACAGTTCTTTGTGCTGTGGCTGGGCATGACCTAAGTAGAAAACAAAGTGCTTTGTTCAAGGAGATGCCGGGGAATGTTTGGCCATGTAGGCAACAGATTCCTGATGTAAAGATAGTTATGGGTGGGATATATGACTTAAGTGAAAAAATACTTGGGGATGAGGCAGTCAACAAAGGGGGAAGCAGTGGGAATAGTGAAGCTGTATCAGGAAGGATGGATCAGAATTTATCTATGAGCAAGCACCAAAATTTTAATGCAGAGAGTAACCTTTTGGAAGAAATGTAAGCACAGAGAGTTTCAGACTGGATTGGAAAGATTAAATCTTCATAGACCTTTGAGAATCGCAGGGATTAGAGTTTTTACATTGTTTTGTTCTTTTAGTTTCTTTACTTTGCCAAGACTGGTTAGTTTTATAGGAAAAAAACCCTAAATAACAGAGCAACATGTAATCTCCTCTCACCTCAAGTGTAATACTATGTTTGGATGAGTTTGTTAACTGAATTTTTTAGTTTGGTTGGTTGGTTGGTTGGTTGGTTTTTTTGTTTTGAGCGGGTGAGCAGCAAACAGAATATAATTTTCTCCTGTTTAATCTCAGTAGTAAAAAAAATGAGTATTTAGTGTTCAACTGTCAGGTCTACATACTGTTCCTCTACAACCTTTTTTTAATAAGAATTTAAGTAAGTACAAATGAAGTATTGAAAGCATAAAGCATCTGGAACATTTTAAAGATGTACAGAAATGTAATATGATTAATTTATCTTGTGCTAATTTTACCTACTAAGTGTTAAAATTGATTCACTTTGTGGCCATTGTTATGTAACTTGTGGCTTTGCAGTTCTTTGGAATCCAGCTTTCTATTCATGTGGTATAGTAAAAAATGTTACAAGACAAATTACAAAGCTCAAATGAAACAGTGCCAAAGATATTTAAGAAGTTATTCTGCTAGATAAATAACTAGTGTAATACTACCTTTTTTTTTTTTTTTTTAATCCAAAAGAAATTATAATGTAATGAGAGAGGTGAATGAGATGTGGTGTTTGGTTTTTTTTCTGGTTTATGATTTAATGGTGTTGCTCTGCATATATAGTTAGGTATCTTGGGTCAGTTTGTGAACTATTACTCCTGTGTAGTAGTTTGTATTCAACGGTGCATTTAGTTTTATGCTACATGGGTAAAGCATAATTGTAGCATATCTATATATGTGTTTGAATGCTCTGGTGTATGAGACAGCTCATAAACATGCATGAGGGTCATGTTAATTTTTTTACAGTCAACAGCATTCACCGTCACTCAGTAAAACAGAAGGTGATGCACTATGTCATACTTGTCCTTAAGTGTGTGTCTGGAAGAGGTATACAGACTGTCTTTGCCTGTTGTGAGCCTTTGGATGTAGATGTGGAGTTTCATGTTCACAGATGCTTTGGACCCTGGCAGCAAAGCTGTGAGGAGCAATTGGAAAGCTGAAATTTGCTGTTTGCCGACTGAAGGGGAATAAAGAGGTTTCTTGGGTTACACCCAGGATGATCACCCAGCTGTAGATCTGGCCCACAAAGTAGCTGTTCTGGGGAGTGAGCTGGAGGGGATGGTGGCTGTTTGAGAGTTGTGGATGTGCGTTCTGCTCATTCTCCAGATACAATGAAGCTTTTGCTTCTCTCTTTTTTTGCTATAATGGTCTTAAAATGAAATCCAACCCCTATTAAGTATATAAAAATCGATCCTGTTTTAAGTACTTTAGGAGAAAAAAGGACAGTCAGTCTAAGATCTTTCTCAAACTGTAGATTTTTCCCTGTCTGCATAAGCATCTATCCCTCACAGGAGGTCTGAGCTGGAGAAAGCAATGTCTCTGCCTTGTGTCACTGCATCCTGAGTAGAGCCATCAGTGTCCTAGGAACATTGGGGTGTCCCTGGGAACCCCTTCTTTGGCTCAACTTGTTGCTTGAGAACAGAAATTGGACTCTAAGCCAGACAGCTGTGGGTAGCTGACATGAAGGCAAAAACAGCTGCCCACTGGTGAAACTGCTCTGGCAGGAGTTGGACTGACTGCATGATCTTCTAGGTCCCTTCCAACCCCTAACATTCTATGATTCTGTGACTCTGAAAGGTAGGGATTTTCGGCTCTCAAAGTTCACTGGATATATTCACCATCGTGTTTGTAAACAGACAAGTGTTTTGCTGGTGCATGAAGTTGTATTACATGTAGAAAGGCCGTAAGAACACTCTGCAATGAAATGTATGATATCCTGAAATGCCTTAATGCTACCACAAAGGTATTAAACTCTAATTCTTCCTGTCTCCCCAACTTTTTTAGTGCCCCTTAGGTAGGTGAATAAATTTATATATTTATTTTATCTGTTGACTTTACACTGCTAGCTGGAGGATTTACAGTGCCATTTTTAATAGGAAGACCTGAGTGTGTAATAATAAAACAATTTGTAGTTCTAAAAAAATCCTTATTTTAATTGGTCTGCATTTGTTTTTGTTGGCCCTCTGTTATTTTTCTTTTTTTCATTTTTTTTTCTCTTTCCCACATCAATATATGGAGAAATGCAGGGAAGAAGTTGAGGCATTAAAATGTACATTCCAGCTTTATTTGTCCCAACCTGACCTGACTTTAACATCTACAAGACTAAGATCAGAAAAGTCAGTTTAATTATCTACAAACATCTAAAAGCTATAGACAAGAACCCCTGTCTGTTGCTTTTACCTATTGATAGGCCTTAACCCCAGCAATGACAGTGTAGCAAAATAAAGATCCCCCAGAAACTCAGTTAATGGTATCTTTGTTCTTAACCTATGACTTAGTATAAGTCCTAATAATTCAGGTTTTACAAAAATAATGTAATGCTGAAGTGAAAATAATACTTTGGAAGTGGGGATGAAACACACACTTCTGTTTTCATCTTTCCCTAATGACTTGAAGGCAAGAACAACCTCAGGCAATTTCTGAACTTCCCTAATTACATTGAATTCCTTGTTAATTGGGCTTTTCTCTTTCTATTGAGTTCTTTCTTGAATAATGCCTGGTTTATAATGATTTGTGTGAAGACAATAAATGTAGAGTTTTAATAAGATGAAGGCTATGCATCCATAGAAAGATATTTAGCCCTTAACTGCCATTGAAATCATTACCTTTGCAAATCTTGTTATAAGTGACTTAAAATTAATATGCATTAAATGGGATTACTATTAAATGTTTTAAGGATAAAAAGAGAATAATACAATTTTCCTCTGAAAAGTGACAGCAAAAAATGTATCTTCAATGCTGCATGAGAATTATTTCAGTACCTTGTGTTTTATATAGTATCATACCTTATGTGCTTGGTTTGAAAATAACCATGAGACATTGAGCATGGTGGGATGTAACTGGTATGTCTGGAGTTCAAATCCAAAGCTTCCTTTACAATATTGTCAGGAAAAGGTAGATGAACTGTCATCAATGAGACCATTGATTTTATGTGCACAGTGGTAGTCTCTCTCAGTAGAACATGGTTTAGTTAAACAGGGAGAGACAGATATTCTGTTTTCCTAGCTGTTCTCAACATGTCTGAAATGTTTGTCCAATTGACAGCATAGCTGTAGGGTTCTGGTTATGGTTTCTGTTTGTTTCGGTCCGTGGTTTTTTTGTTTTGTTTTGGTTTTTGTTTTTTTGTTTTGTTTTTATGTGGGTATTGTTTGTTTGGTTTGTTTGTTTGTTTGTTTTCCTCGTTTTCCTCGTAAAACTCAAAGTCCTAATGATAATTTTCTGAGATGAGACTGAAGTTCTCAAAAGTCACAAACAGGCAAGCAGCTAAGGAAATGGTGAGGATGTGACACTTTGAACTAATAGCTGCTTAACCCATATCCTAGTTTTTAAATAAACTACTCTGGCTACATCAGAAGGATGCTAAGCAATAGGAAACTATATTTTGTTATCAGCATACACTCTAGGGTTTACTGATAATTGGGCTGATGTGACAAGGTTTGCAGTGTATATGTACCCTCCCTCATTGATGTTTATTGGTCCATTCAAAAATTCTCAGCATCGTGGTCACTGGCTTCCTTTTTAGTGAAAAATGCAAGGCATGTTGGCCACGACTTAAGTATGGAATGATGTTCCATATGTCAGAAACTGCTGTCTCAGGTGAATGAGAGAGCTGGGAATCCTTCCTTACTTGGTAACACACTTCTTTTTCATACTGTCTTCGATCTAGACAGTGAGCATGATGGGCCATCTCTGAGGGTAAATTCGGTTTGTAGGAAGGGAGAGTCTTGTTCACAAACAGAAAGTATCTGGTTGACTGAGACCATCTCAGAGCAAGTAAAAGGAGTCTCATGGAAAAGCTGATGAAAGCCCTGGAAAATAAAATTCAGTCCTCTGATTTACTGCAGAGTTCTCACAGGTGTGAAGTGCATTACATCAGGTTTTTAGAGATGGTCAGCAATTGTGTGTTCCCCATTTTGGTAACCTCAGTTTATCACCTAATTTGTAACATACTTGGTATTTATGTCTCCGAGTGAATTAATTATGAACAGTACCTTGAATGTATAAAAGAGCTCTGTAATGCTGAATCCTCTAAAAAAAAATGAGCCCTTGTGACCCAAATTAAGTATTCACTTTTCTGCTTGATCTCTTAGTATCAAGGAAGTAATATTATACAATGTTATTCCACCAAAAGAATTTGCTGAACTTGAGTTGCACAATGTTTTTAACTCTAAGTGTACATGTATGAAACATAGCACAAAATACTGCAGCTTTTCTACCAGGGTTTGAATACTACTTCATTAATGTCTCCCCAGTCCACCTCTTAAGCAATGAAATTAACAGAAAATATCAGTGTTTGAACTTAGCGAATGTCTGTACATGGAAGAGGAATTCTCATGGAATAATACTATGTGATTAATAAATTAGCAACTGTAGCATATTCCATGCTCATTGAAGAAATAGAAGTTGCACAGAGAGGCTAATGTTTGGCATTTTTGAATATTTATCATATATTAATAATAATTTTTTTTCATAATATGTTTATGTGATATGTTATAGAAAGTAAATTAACTCTGTTTATTCAAATGCCATGAAGAACATTTAATGATAAATACGTGTTGGGTTTTTTAACATATGGAGCTATTATACATCTGAGTGTACTTTAAGGAATAATGATACATTTATATTTGAATAAAAAGACCCAAAAGTTGATACCAACTGCATAACAGATACTTCTAATCATTTTTGAATAGCACAATATATTATGTCCATTGGTCATAGTATAATAATGTCACAGAGGCAGGTCACGCTTTTTCTAGAGTTTCTTTTTGATTAGTATGATTGCTGCTTGCAATTTCTATATAGTAGTAACACCTTATTATTAATTTGTTGTCACATATATGAGAGAGATAAATAAATGATAATGAAACTTCTAATTATTTTTTTTTAGATATATTTTACAATGCATTCTGCTCAGGACAGTGAATTTTATATAACTGACCAGGTAAGCAAATATGTAGTCAAAGTTTTTTCATAAAAATGTTTTCCAGATGTTAGTAAACATCTGAGAGACTGGTGTTCTGCATTGTTAAAAAAAAAAAAAAAAAAAAAAACCACACTAAACTAAAAATGAAAAATATGATATAAATATGTTCAAAATGCTGTTGTCAGTTTATATATTTTTTAAATCAGTTGAAATTTCCAGTGTTCTATAATTTTCAATTAAAAAAAATGAGTTTATTTTCCAGATGTGTTTTATTCTATTCTTTCTCTCCCTTCTGATTTTCTCTTGTTGTCTTAGATTCCTCACACTTAGAATTGATATTTGTGGTTTTTTTCAAAGCCTTACAAGTTTAAAGGTTTTTTTTTTTGCTGAGTGCTATCAGTATTGCTCCACATATCTGGATATCAGCACTTCAAATAGGATTGTCTGATGAGAACTCCAGAGATGGTATTTTAACACCACAGGAAGGGCACAGCAACACTAGAGTGGCTGTTGGGAAATGGAGTTGGCTTTGGAAATTTACAAACCATTTCTGTAGATCTGCAATTAATGAAATGCAATTATGAAATTAATGAAATAGCAGTTAATTATGTGGTTTTGTAGACAGCAAAAAGTCAGAACAAACACGAATTTACAGAATCACTGTGCATAGGCTGGTAGGCTGTTTTGTGTGCTTTACCTGTGGAATTCATTTGATTTGCTGATGTATGCTGTAGGTACAGTTTGCATAAAATGCTTCTTTGAATATCTGTTTTATTGTTATGAATTTTAATGAGGGAGTTGACCAATATAATTTGCGTGTAGTAGAGTTTTAACCTTGCCAACACCCAATGCAATCATTTTTTTATGCTTCTTACAGAGTGATGACACATTGATGTGAGAAATAAAAGGGGATAAAATGAACTTAAAATGCAGCTTTGTATGGAATATTTTGTTAACAGCACAAAGATATAGTTTGCCTTAAAGTTCCTGTGCTTTTCAATAGAGACATCTTAGCCCTGGTTAAAATAACTAAATACAAACAAATGGTAAATAAGAGCATGATGTTCCTATGCAAGTTCTCTTCCTTCATGTTGAAATGTTCCATAGCTCTAGCACTTCATCAGTACTGTTAACCTCATCTTTATTTGAGATGATATGGTCTCTTATCATCCTCTCATCATGCTCACTTCTTATCATTGAGTTTTTCTGTGGTGCTGCCGACACCTAGAAAGCTTTCTAAATCTCAGTTCGCCAAGGAGAAGTTTCTTCCCTTTTGATCTTCTCCTGAAAATTAATTTCAAACCTGCCATTTCCAATACCTTTATTTCTGCTGAAAAACAGATGTAGGCTTCAGCTAGTACTGTCTTTTGGGTTCTCCTGGTTTGATATTCCTGGACTTTTTTTCAAATTATTCTGCAATCAGTTTTGCAAGCAGAAAGGGAGATCTTGGATTGAAAAACATGTAGTAATTTTTAATGTTTATTGAGGACTTCTCAAAAGCATTTTGTATTAAAAGATTGGTTACAGCTCAACATGGAGGGTAGTACTGATCTGTTCTACTGATAATGAAATGAGAGGTGATTTGGCACCTTTCACATCTCTCTACCCACTTAAAGCATGAATCAAAGTATTTTCAAGACTATCTATATAAGCACCCTGTTCTGTTTGTATTTGCGGGGTATGGTGCTGGGAGCCTGATCGATTGCCTTGTGACTAAGGCATTGGGTTGCTATTGCAATACTGTTCAATATGGAATTTTCTATACAGTCAACAAGAATTCTTACAATAATTAGCTCTCTGACAAAACAATTTATTTTAAAGTTTGCAAGCTTACCAGTATTCTCTGAGGCACTGAAAGCCTGATAAAAGTATGAGTGTATTTTTAGTATACAATTTGCATACAGTGTGCAGATTGCAGACCAGACATTTTCTATATGGACATAGAAAATGCACCATGAAGATGATAATTTTTAATTCTTTCATTTTAAATCTACATTTCATGCACACTGGAGCTACTTATGGCACCTTTTATTTTCATTACAAGGAGTGAATTTAGTGACTATATTAAATATTAAAAGCTCTAAATATCTATTTTGGGAAACAAAAATCTTTAAAGTATATGCCAGAAGAGCTCTGGTAACTGGCCTGAAAATTGTTTCAGAAGTCTCTTGTACACCAACAGTGCTTGAGCCTCTTTGAAATGTTCTGAAATTTTAGCAAGGTAGGACTATTCAGGCACATCAAGTTACTGTTGAACTTGGAGCACATTATAAGAAACAGTCATTTGGGAGTGAAAACTGAATTCACAGATTTCACATAGGAAATCTGGTTGCCAGTGTTACACTTGAACAAAACTATGGGATACAGCTAATCACTCTCTGATGAGGTTTCAGATGCATACAGAGATCTGTTCACAAGCAAACTATAAACCAAAATGTATACAAGCTAGAATAAAATAAACCAATGAATATGTTAGTTGTGTTTCACTTCAACCTCCTCTGAAACACCAGGGCCTGCCTCTCAGAGAACCAGTACTGGGCCTTAGGTTTCATCCCCCATGACAGCTTCTATATTGCTGTTATTTTGAAGTCTATGTATAAAACTTATGTGCTTGTTTCTGTGCACAAGGTTGAGTTTAATACAGAATCAATACAGATGAAATGATTTCAGTTTGCCCCTTCATAATTAACAACCAGAAGAAAAACAAAAGCAGATGCTCAACAAAGTGTTGGAATTTGCATGCATCAGTACTCCGAATTCCATGTATTTCTGGGCAAGTGCAAAATATCCTTTAAAAGGCAGTATTGTTGTTAAAAGAATGCAATTTCATTTTTGTGTTAATGTTTGCTGTTGAAAATCATTTAATTCAGAGATATTTTTCATAACTCCTTAGAGTAAATAATTGCTCTTCTGGGCCCTTTGTTTTAATTGATGGCAATAATATATGAATGTGTACATTTTCAGAGACACCTTAAAGGAATCCATTCATTAGAAGGGCTGTTTCTTTTTCAGCTTGAGCAAGAATATGAAGGAGATTAGTATAAGGAACTATAAAAAACACTGTTTGTGGATCTCACTGTAACTGACATGGCATTTCAGTTTGCTAAGTAGGTACTTCAGTTTTTGTCAGTCAGAAGCCCCCCAGAACTCCAATTAGCTTTTTCCTATGATTTTTCATTTGTGATATCCTTATTTACCTAGTTGTAAATTCACTCCCATTTTTGCTTCTTATGTAGTAGTAGCTACTGGTCAGCTGTGCAAAATCCTGTGGGTGACTTGGATGGCAAATTCTGTTTTTTCTACTCTGAACTGACTTCCTTCAGGGTGATAATACATATATCTGCCTTTTCGCAGCAGGAGGTTATCATCAGAAGTTCTCCCTCGCTTTGATCACACATTTTGTGCATGCTGGGTCAGAAGCTGCACCCACACAGTTAAAACATGACTTCAGTAATGGTGGGTCGAGCCCCTCCTATCCAGATCTCATGTTGGTAGGGAGAGGAGCTGCTGCTGAAGAATAAAGGCATTGTGTGCTACAATCATAAAGAGTTGATTAGAGAAGGGAAATACAGCCTACATTAGTAGATCATTACTGAGTTCCAATCAAATATGTATATTCAGGAAGTCAGAATTGAAAACCCCCTGTCTCTTCAAGTAGCTTTGTCACTAAGCATTCTCTTTGTCTTTCTTAAAGTAAGATAATTTTTTTGTTTGTGATCTTTATAAATTAAGTGCAGTTCTAATGTGTGCGGCATACGCAGCATCTCTTTTTGTACTTTATCTGTAGACCTAGGAAAATCTAATCACACAGAGCCTCAAGCTAGCTAACTAATTAAAGTATTTTTCATAATCTTTGTGCAAAACTTACATACTAAGTTGTTAGCATATACATATATAGGTTTCAGTCTTGGAGCTGTATCCAGACAGAGAAAGCCCTTGTTTTCAGACGAGGCAGATTTTGACAGAACTTTGTATAAGAACAGGAGGCCACTTGCAGGGTCAGGCTCTCAGCAAACTTGGCAACGCTATTCTCCTGACATCAATCTTGCAAAGTTTGATAATTTTTGTTAATGCTTCAGCTGTTGGATGTGAGTATGAAAGAACTCCTCCTTTCACATCATCTTTAACTTTTTTGTCTTAGTATTTACAGAAGACATTTTCAAAGACTTGTTCTATCTTCAGACTTTTGGGTCTTTCTAACAGTTTATGAAAGCAAGAATAGCCAAGACTTGAAAGCAAGAACTAAATTTTTTTCTTCCTTAAATCTCATAATTTATGCAATATTCTTACTATCGCTACTACAAGGAGAGGGATAAAATAGTTTCATATGTAATTCTAAATCTAAACAATTTAAAAGCAAGTATTTAAGGCAACTGCCTAGTTTGCCTTTGTTCTTCATTTTAAATTTTCTTGTTTTCATAAGGAAATGCCAAATGAAACATAAACTATTGGTCACCTGAAGTGGACTGTGTGAGTATTTCAGAAGAAACTTCTCACCAGTTTGTTCTGTAGAGCTTTAATTTTACTTTTAAAGATTGGCCAGATATGTAAGAATAGGATAGTGTATGTAAAATATGTTTTTGTTTGTTTGTTTGTTTGTTTTCCAAATACCTTCAGGCAGTAGCATGTTAGAAGTTGCAAGCACTGTGAACTACAAACCTCATCTTGGAACAGTAGAGCTGTAACTGTTGTGGCTTTGGTATTTTCTCAAAATGAATAACGGGATGAGATACTGACTTGCTTTGTGTTTTACAGTAATCTTAAAAACTGTCATATGTCCAAAGGCTTCATTTTAAGTAGTTTTTCCTGGAATATTGCAGGGAAATTTCATCCAAATATACCAGCAGTATTATTTTGTAGTTTGAATGGATATTTTCAGGAAGTTATTTTTATTACTGCATTTTATATCTGAAGTTACTTGCTTAATTTTCCTAATATATAACAAAAATGAACAGCTGTTCTACGACTGCAATGTGATTTCTCAACAGTTTCACTTTTCTAACCCTCTCTGGGAGCAGTTTTTACACACTGTTGTCAACTTTGTTTTCTAATCTACTGGAACACAATTAAGCAAATAATTGGGAAGAAAGTTAGAGAGAAGATGAGGAGGAAAGGTTTGCTAAATATGAGTTAAAATATTTTCCAGCCTTTTTACAACTGCCTTGCTGGAAACACCATCAACTATAATAAATTAAAGAAGTTAAATTATAGAGCTTTGTGTGCCAATTCTGTTTTAAGGCCGTAATATGTTCTGAAGTTTTGTATCCTGTTAACTCATGATAGCTTTAAACAAAACACTTTTTGGCAAATGCATCTACATCAGAATAGAAACTGCACTGTTGAGAACTGCTCTAAGGCTGTTACTTATGTTACAAAGTGAACATTTGAAATCCAGGAAATGACAGATTTACAGGCCTAAATCTGTTCCCCATGTAGCAATATGAAGACTGAATGTGGTGGCCACCTGCTAGAAAATAAAGGTACTTGAATGTGTACTCATAGGTACATCTTAGTCGCCTTGAGACTCAGCTGTAATGTTTTCTTCATGCTCTTGAGAGTAAACAGAATAGAATCTTTAACTGTTGCAAGGTATTGTTGCCTTTAATGATGTCTCATGTAGTACAAGAAAAGCATCACATGTTTGTCAGGCTGGGCTCACAGGTTCTGTGGTGCAATTCCATCTTTCCACTGCAAATGGACAGCAAACTAAATTTTAAAATACCTCCACCTGATAAAAAAGACTTTATTCATATTGGTAACAAGACCAAACAGATACAACTTCGTGGTGCTTTTTGTATATTTCTATTGAATAAGAAGTACAATCTTTTTATAACAGAAAAAAAATACAACATTTTTTAGTATTTATTATTAACATGATTATATATTCTTCATAAAAAAACCATTTCATATGTATCTGATGATGTACTTGGGATAACTGGGGAGTGCAGCACAGAAGTAGTAAAAATGTGCTAGGAAGTATATAGCAGCAAGGGCTAGGGACATACACAGGGTATATGCTTTGCTTCATAATTCATTCTGAGGGGTTTTTTTGCTTGTTTTTAAAATCCTAATTCCTATTTCTAAATTGTTCTGTATGCTTTTCTTCCCCAGCTCTTTTTCAGGTTGTTAATAGACTCTTAGTGTATATATATTTATCTATAGACTTCCAGTACATATATAACAGGTGTTATCCAGAGGAAGAATAACTTAAGAAATAATATACATGAAGAAAGAATAGAGGGTGCCTTGAGTCATCCCTTCACATTGCTGGACACAGTTTCCTAGCTCATGGTTTCCTAGGACATAATTTCTTTGGGGACTTCAAATTTTTCTCCACAAACTAATGTTTCTTTGTGTCTGTCTGGGTTGTCTTGCTGCGAAGCCACTTCCTCAACTGAGAGTCTAAATTTCTGTAATAGAGAGATGCAGATGTGCTAGATTGGGCCTATTGAATGTACAGATACCAGAGTTATTGGGAACGACACTGTAAAATTAATATGTACACACTGCAATTTAAAGGGTAATATTATGCAAATATTCCTAAGCATGACACTTTAAAAGGTAGTTACATTTTAGACATATCCATTAATATTTTCCCTTGAATATCAAGTGCTTCTTCCCACCTGCAGTCTCTTCCATGTTTTCACTAGATATGATGGTTAGATGTCATAAAGCTGTCATAATGCTGTGACTAGGCTTTTTGGTTAGTAGAACCTTGCACAATCTGCATTTATATTGTGCTTAACATGATAAAAACAGGTTCTACTTTTCAAACTGTGCCAAAAAGAGATATTTTTTAATATGTATTTCTTCCTGTGGGGCAGATTCTGAATTGCTTTTTCTGTTTCTGGAATACAGCATTACTATTTTATGCCCCTAAGCAGTATATGTATATAAAAAAAGGCTTAATGGCTCATCCTCTCTTTTGCTTTCTTCCTCACTTTGGAATGGAGGTAGTGACTCCAAGTGATTAGGGCTTGATGGTGGTGGAATTTAGCTCACAAGTTACCTAAACCACCATTTTAATAGCATTGTTAAACAAGAATGGCTTCTTCCTCTGGGGCATTTTATCAGAAAGTTATATATATAACTAATATATATATATGTTAAATAAAATGGGAGGAAAGAGCAGTGCTCCAGAACCTCAGTACAAGATGGACTTTATAAGTAAGAGAATGGGTGTGAGAGAACTAAACATTTACTCTGCCATACATTGTACTCACAGGAGTAATACATGTATTACTCTTCTTCATGCTTGTTAGTTGATACCAACATAAGATAATGATCAGAGATGAACAATGACATATTGATGGATGTTTTGGTTCATTTTAATGTTACGTTACTGTTTTGATCATCTCAAAAGTAGTCATTAGAGTATAGGAGTTTTACTGCACTAGTTTTCTATGTTTACATAATTAAAACAGGCATCTGCTATAGGTGGCTTTGTTTTCAAGGCTTCCATACTCAAGAGTTCTGCATGCTTGCTTAGATTGTTATGGTTACAGATGAATACAGGTCTATGTTTGCCTGCTAAAAGCCTAGAGGCATTGTACAGATCCATTCCTCTTCCAAAGCACAGAAATAAAAGGTCTATCACTGGACATACTGGATTAGGGACATGGCTACTGCATGCTTTGTGTACAACATTACATTCTATCTAGTATATATTGTTCAAAATAATGTAGGAAATTGGCATTACTTGAGAAAATTTATTTCTCTTAAATTAATAATCCTATTGCTTTTATTAATCTTCAAAGGACGGAACTAGATTCTGTTTGCAGAACTTCACTGCATTTTAACGGAGGGGATTGTTTTCTACACATTGCATTCTGCTTCTTTCCTACTTGATAAAGCTATCCAGAAATGCATGCCAGAAATCTGGTTGCTTGGTTTCATGCTCTGCAAGCATTGGTTACCATAGTGTTTTAGAAAAATACCTTTTCAGGAAGCAGATACGTAATCATATATAGTCCACTGAAGTTGTGCTGAATGAACCATCTGTTACCAAATTGAAAGTAATGTATTTGTAGATTAAATTATTAGTAACCTTTAATTTACTGTTACAGTTGGAGAAATATAAAAAAGGGGGTATGAGAATATCATCAGAAGCATCCCTTTACATACCATGAAGCTGCCAACTCTTTGTACCTCATTACAAATGTCTTGCAACAGCGTTATAAACTGACCCTCTTCAACAAGACAAGTCTTTCTGGAAAGCAAACCAGACAATTTCCTCCACCTAGATTGCCCTCATTTCTGTAGATACTCTACCCCTGAGCCACTGGAAAAATTAATGCCGCTTAGATATTAAGCCAGTTATTATGTGACCTGTACTGATCCAAAAACATTATGTTCCTATTGGATTGCTCATGTTGAAAAATTCTTGTAACAAAACAAAACAAAAAGAGAGAGAAAAAAAACCAAAACAATTATTGTCTTTGATCCCAAAGAATTAAACATTATACATATTTATAGTACAATCCCTTTAATGTTGGTAACTAAACTTCCGTTAAACTAATGTAAACTTTTACTGGTAGGTCAGAATTCCAGGAAGATGTTGAAACAAGACTGAAGTGCCCTTGTCACAATTTGAAATAAGAAATAAAGGCTTTCTGCTTTATAACTAGGAAAACTAAAAGCACCTTCTAAGTACATGATCCTTGCTGGTCCTCTGAAATCTCCTTTGTGCTGTTCAGACATTCAGTATTGAAAATTTCAAATAGACTAGCTATCAGACTATGTTATCTGCTTTTCTTTAATGGTTCAGTTTATTTCAGGTTCTTCAATAATCATTCTGTGCTGATTGTTTGATTTTGTTAGAAAATTCCAATTTATGACAAAGAAACCTACATGCATTACCACCATTTGCTTTTGAAAAAAAAAAAATGTTGGAAAAGTACTTTGTGGAAGATCCTGCCTAGACATTTTTGGCTACTGAAGTTCATTTTTTGTAATTCGAATAACTTTACAAACTTGTAACCTATATTTAATATATAAATAGTTCCCACAATTCAATAACCTGTAAATTATACATGTATAGTGGAAGCAGGAGTTAAGATCCAGTCATCTCCATTGCCTTTGATCACTCATAGCCTGCTCAATCTTCTAAGAAGGCTCCATGCCTTTGATCTCCTCTGCCTCCATCTCTGTGTTATTCAGGTTATCTGAGGATGTTGCTTATTTTGAAGTGCAGGTTTTGCTCACAAAATTATGCCAATTCAGACTAAAGAGTTGCCATTTCTGCTAAAAATATTGAAGTAAAGATTAAAATTAATATTTTTAAAAAATTACAAGGTGTTAATTGCTCCAATATAAAAGTACTTAAAAATCTTGAAGGTTTGTACCTTTTGGAGTGAGATTATTTTTCAGACTCAAAAGTTCACAGTAGAGAAATTGAAAAATGGAATATAGAAAACTGTTTCCTATCTAGTTTACTAATTTTTGCTCCAAAACTAATTGATCCTTTACTCTGCTCAATCAAAAACACAGTTTACATTGAGATATAATGCACATGTTCTTTCTTTTCAACTTAGAATTCTGAATAATACTATTTTTTTAAATTAAATTACTAAAATGTGTGGGTTTTGTTTGGATATGTGTAGATATATACCTTCCTGCAAAATATTCTGATGTTTTGGAAAGTACCATCCAGATTTGCAGCAATGTAAGGACCTAAAGATGTATGGAAGTTCCTCCCTGAAATAATTACAAATGTTTCAAAAGTACTTATTTTCTCTCTTTCCTCATGAGCAGTGAAGTGTGCCATATTGAGGTGTGAGGCTGTGTGGCGGAACAGACTCCCCCTGCAACAGTCTGTAATTAATTATAGCAGGTGCAGGATAGGTGACAAATAGCATGTCTTCTACTGAAGGTTACTTTTGGCTCAAAATGCTCTTCTTAAACAACACTGCATAAGATCTCAAGTTCTGAACATCCAGGAGTCACAGTGTCGTGTGGGAAAGGTATGCAGTGAAAGCATAAAAACTATTTATCACTGATTGAGAAATCAATGGTATGAAGAATGCCCTTGTAACATCCTTTTTATTCTTGGTTTATATTGAGGTCAGGAATGAGTCCTAGGAAAAACAGGTGTCCCTGGAAAACCCTTGCTACACAATCTATCAGACAGTAGGAAGCTGGAGGCCATCTGTGCTTTCAACTGAGTTATGTCTCTGTATCCCAGACCCATGAGGATTTCTCACTGAAGTTTGGGAGAGGATTGATGTTGTGAATGTGTTCCTTGTACATAGGTCTACTCAACTAAGCATTGCAGAAGTTTTTGAAGGACAGCACTGGAATGGAAGTTACACTGGGGCAGGTTCAGGCACTAAGCGTGATGCTAAATCATGATAAAACAGTTTCTAGCTTCAGTTTGGCTATACTTGTATTGAAGTGGTGTCAGGGAAAGGAGTTGACATAGCTGTATTTCTCATAACTAGCTGGCTAATTCTCTGTGTTTACTATCCTCGCACTCTAGTGCCTGGGAAGTAGATCAAGGTATCTTCAGATTTTAGTTTTCAAAGGTAGTCGTCAAGCTGGTGCAAACTATGTTGAGGGCATTTAGAAACCATCTCATTCAAGGTACCACATATGATTCAGTGCAGTGTACTTAACATAGAGCAATGTCAGGTATTCTGTGATTTATACAGTAATGATAAATTGTTTATGAAAACAAGTTAATCTTTGGTACCTTTGTCTCTAGAACTGGAAAAATCACCCATGATACTTGGGCATTTTGAAGAGTGATGTGCTAAAAGCTTTTATACTAAAAAGGAAATATGCTTCTGATTTTTTCATCTGATGTATGGTAATGATAATGCTCGGTTGTATTTGCACTTAGACCTGCAAGAGACAAAAGAGGTAAAGAAAATGTAAGTAGTGTTTTTCTTTGTCTAGGATTTGGTGTATGTAAGGGAACTGAATGTTGTAACTCTTGCTCTGAAATATTTTAATGTTTCTGAAGTGACGGTGGTATTATAAATGGGAGCTGAAAGAAGTATGTTGAAGGAAATGTCTGTGGCAAAGCATTTCCTATCATCAGGTTTGGTTTGATATTTTATAACATCACAGCATTTTTACCTCTCTGAAGTACTGTCTCATTGTTTGTGGAGAAATCGTCTTATTCCCAGGGAGGTGTTTGAATTGCCATCCCTGCATGCATTTAAAAGCCATCTAGATATGGTGCTTAAGTATTGGCCTTGGTAGAGTTAGATAATGGTTGGACTTGATGATCTTAAACTTCTTTTCCAACCATTACAGTTCTGTGTGTCATCTTCTTATGTCTGAATGATCACTCATAAAAGCCCAAGATTTTAAGGAACAGGGAATAGTGACAGAGCCTGGATTTGCTTGGGCCCCTCTGTGGGCTCCTTTCAGAATCAACCCTTCTTGGCAAGACTGCTTATTCTACCTCTGCTGTAGTTCCTTGTGAAGAACAGAAGGGCAGCTCCTTGCAATAGAGGACATTTTTATACTGTAGAACAGTTATTGTAAAATGCTTCTTTGAATTTTCAGTAGCTGTTTCAATTCACTACATTTGTACTCTTTACTATTTATGAATATCTGCATTCCTAAGGGAAAAGCTGATCTTAAAACATCTGTGAAGAAGGCTTTTCATGTGTGAACAGGAGTATTGGATGTGTATTACTCAGCTTTTGATGTATTTGTTTTTTTAAGATTTTATTTCTCCTGTAGCAGAGCAGAAAGAAGGTTGTGAAGTTCAGGTACCCAGCCACACAGCTAAATATGGCCTATGTACCCAGCCAAAAGTTAGATGTTTCAGATAACACAATCTTAAAAATTAGTGAAGAAGAAACTTAAAGCCAGTATGATCATTAAAATTTCAGAAAGGGGAAAATTACTGTTAAATTCATGATGAATGACATCTCTGGCTCTTACCATAGAACATCTTGCTTAATTCTCTTAATTCAGTGCCATTTGAAGATAAAATGAAAGTAACAAGCAGATGATAACTTTTCATTTGCATGCATTTTGCAAATAATTTTGTCACCTCTATATACTAGGGCCTCTCAGAACGCAGTTTGCAGAGTGAGATCATTTTATTGTGAAGTGCTATGCTATGCAATGCAGTACATTAAAGTTATCTGTAAATGTGTAATATCCTGCACTTGCATGTCCTCTTCAATTTCTGTGTTTTCAGCTTTTAATGTGTAGTGACTACAGTGGAGTACTTGCTAGTTTTGTTTTTGTGGTCAAGAATAACCATGTGAAAGAGCAGGTTCCCTTCATTCCTCTCTCCCTCTCCCTTCACTCTGAGAGCATTGCTGTGTTTGTTGCCCATTTTCTCTCAGCTTTTCTCTCACATCTTGTATGAATTGCTATTGCCCAGGGAAGTCTCTGATTGTTCCTTTCTAGTTGGTTTGCAGACTGCCTGTTAAGCTGAGAAGGTTGGGTTGACACTTGTCCCATGGGAATTGAGTACAGACACGTAAATCATATTCAATTGTGAGAAGAAACACTCAGCCCAGACCAGGTTTGCTGTCCTCTTTGACTTCCTTTCCTGCTCTCCAGTGGAGGAAAGATTGGTGCCCTTTTCTCCCATGGAGAGGTTGGTCCTGGGGAGCTTCCATTCACCTGGTCACCTTGCCTCTTCTAGATGTAGATAAGCAGGGCCAGGCTCTCCTGCAGATAGGTCTTTTTGTTTCCTTTTGTGTTGTCTTTGTATTAATTAATTGTCAAAATGCTCTTAAGATTCATCTACATCGCTAATTGTTGTTGGGCATGCATGCAAGTGATTTTTTAACAGCTTTTGAACATCCTTCTTGAGTATTGATGAATACTCTTCATTGAGGGCTAGCCACATGTTGAAGTGTTTTTCCACACAGAAAAATACAAATGACTGTGTAAGATTCTGTGTCTGTAGTCCCTCAAAAGCTGCTTCTCAGATTTGCCCAACTTAGATTGTTTATTATTTGCAATTAGACGCAAACACCCTTCTGAGATCTGAAAGTCAGGCTGTTCCCTTGTCTTTTTCACATACCATCACTAATAATAATAGTAGAAAATTTGAACAGGATATACTTTCATTGTTGTTTAGTTGGAGGTTTCTCCTCAATTCTAATGAAATCATTATTTTTCACTGTGGTTCAAAATGCACCTAAGTACTAAGAAAGCTAATAAAACGATAAAAGTAGAATCTCAGGTTTCTGTCTACATAATTGTTACCTAAAGAATTGGCTTTCAGAGTTTTCAGAGAGTTTTATGAGCCTGGAGACATGAATTTAGCTTCAAACAATCTGAAAGGTATTATTTTTATCACAAAGATCTTTATAGGAGAATCCATCCATAGGTCATTTTTATGGCTGAGACATAACAACACAGAGAGTTCGCTCATGGTCCCTGGAAGTCAGCGAGATCCCTGTGGTTCAAGCAGTGGGACTATTATGGCAAGGAGCCAGCACGACAAGCATCATTTCCACTTACCAATAGCACCTAGACAGCCATGGTTAGCTCACAGGGAAAAGGGCCTCTGCATTCAAAACCATGTGTGTGGCATTTCAGTCTGAAAGACCATTTGAGAGAGCTCCAAATCTGGAAAATGGAGAAACTAAACTGTTAGAATATTTACTGGGGCCTTAGCAAGTTTCTCTTCTGCCAGACAGCTCCCACCAATTGACCAGAGCAGGGCAATCATGGTTGTGCTGGCTTGACACACAAGAGTAGGTCACTACTGTCTGCTGATGTTGTAGCCAGCACCTCCTCTCAGGCCCTTGTTGCTTCTGGGCTGTGGTGACTGCATCTTTCCCTGCTTGAGTTCCATCAGCATCTCCCTTTGTCATCCAGAGAAACTGTCTCAAGTGTTTTCCTCTATCTGGCCATGCCTGCCCTCTCCAAAACCAGGGTGCAGCAGAAGCATAGCAGGGGACGCCCCATGCCACCAGCCTGCCACCTGTGCTGCCCCAGTCCCAGACAGCTGGTGGGCATCCCCGGGACCTTCCTCCAAGGGCTGTGCCACCATTGTAACTGTCTTCCTCCACTTCAGAACCCTCGTTCTCACACTTCCTTTGATAATGAACCTTTAATTTCCTACAGGTAAAGTGAAACTGGAAAGAACTGTAAAACAAAACTTAGAAGTAGCCAAGCTGGAGGGCTGCTTCCCACAGTGCCCTGGAAATGTTTTCTCCTGTCCTCCTGCTGCAGTTTCTAGCCTGTTTTCCCTCACTTTGTTTGTACTTCCTTACCAGCTTTTAGCTGTAAGCTCTTAGCATGGAACCTCCTCTTCATGGATGCATTTGTACAGATGCTAATAGGTAGAGAGGCTCCTCCCATGGATCTGTTTTTATTAGTGGGAGGATCTGAGAAATGACCATATTTTTAATATCTCTTTTGCAGTAGCCTTTAAGCTTCATGGTATATAAACGGACTGGCTTTTTGTTCACAATGCTGAGTTCTGAGATAAATTCTGTACAAGGTTTTTAGGTGCTGGGAGAGCTTGTGTTTTTTTGCTCAGTAGGTTACAGGGTGTTTCAATTTGGAAGTGACATTTTACTTTAGAAAAATAGATGGGCAAAATTGGCTTTTCAGGTGTGTAGCAGAAGTGACGTCTATTAGTCTGTTTAATGACTTGCACCTTTTATAAACTCTTCCTGATTGCATCTCTTTTCACAAAATCCAGATTAAGTGCATTATGAAGAAGGGAGGGTGCTGACTGGTCTCAAGTGTATGGGTTTGCAAACTTGTAGTCCAGCTGTCCTACTCACTAGTGAAGATAAGAGGGCTCAGATGAAGGCGTTTGTGCTGCTGGGAACACAACCAGCTTTTTCGGGAGACTGCTTTGAGAGAGATTGCAGCAATATTGCATCCCCACTGTTACTAGTGGGTATTGTCACACACATGTATGATTTGTGCTGGAAAAAATCAGGAGATAATAATGACAGGTAAAAGGAAGAGGTGAGAGATCTGCTGTGCATGCTTTTTTTTTCTTCAGGGAGTAAAAATGTCCAGGGGATACCGCATTGACTCTGGAAAAAAAAGGAGTGCTGATTTAAACCAGAAAATGTGTTATACCAAGTGCTTTATTTTGTGAAACATTTCAGTATGTTCTGAAGGAAAGTTGCAGACTAGGCGTGTTTACTAGACCTTTAATTGCTACATTTAGGAAAAAGGCGCTTTTTGGTTTTTTTTATCCGTTTTTTTTTTTTTTCTCCTCCTCCCCTCCCCTTTTTAACAACAAGAAGCCAGAGTTTGCTGTGCAAATGAAGCAGGCTTTGCAAGAATCAGATTCACTTTGGACGACTCTTCACATTCCTAGTCATCATTACATTAGGCAGCACAATTCCATCTCTGGTTGATGGGCAGAAAAAGTGGGCAGCTTGCCAGGTAGACGTTTCCATGGCTCCCAACCCCCAAAGGTGATGCGTTTTTCAGCTAATTCAATGAAGAGTGGGCTGAACTTTGGGTATAAACTAGACAATAGCTGCCTTCGCAGTATCAGCAGAATGGTTTATGGGAATGCACTCCACATTTGGCAGAGCATCATGTGACCTTACGGCTGAGATTTTGTGATGGTGCCAACGGAGACTTGGAAAGCAGCGCCCGTTCTGACTTTTTTCCTCTTTTCTTACATGGCTCAGAAAATGGTGGATCTTAATACTTGACTTTAGCCAGACTCAGCAAGCGATTGAGCTTTGAAGCACAACTTTGCCTTTATTCTGGCTTTTTTGGCACACCACCAGGAGGCTGTCCCTTTCACGCCTGATAAATTCTGCTTCTTATCTCCAAAAAGAAAAGAGAAAGAAAATATAAGCAGAATAATTATACTTCATAACTGCATTTTGAAACTACTTTTTAAAAAATTATTATTATTATTGCTGATCCATAGTTTAGAACAGCCCTCCTGAGTGTCTGAAGGATAAAGTGGGTTTTTATTTTTCTGGTGCTTTTTTTTTTTTTTTTTCATTCTTCCTTCCTCCTGTTTAATGAACAGGCGTTTGAACTGGGCAAACGGGGCGACAGCATTGAACATGAGATCATTGCAGCATAGTGTAGCAAACTGGCACCCTGCCTTTTCACCCCTTTGCTCCGGCAGATTTGTGCAATCCCCATTTATAAACCCGGCGCAGGGGTGAGGTGAATTTGCTGGTCTCTCCCCACCTCTAGTCCTGTGCAGGCAGTTGCGGCAAGGATTGGTGCAGCTTTTGCGCAGTGCTTTGTGCCTGGAATTCTGAGAAGAACGCACGAGAGAGAAGACAGGCATCCTGGTCTTCTTCCGAGAAAGAACAGGAGCCCTAAGAAGAAGAAACAAATCTGAGTTTGTCCTACATACAAGAGTGCAGAAAAAAAAAAAAAAAGTGACTCTACTGCTTCCAAAAAAAAAAAATTCTGGCATGTTTCACTACAGAGACATCAGGATGTGTTAGAGCTTCTTAAAACGGTGTAACAAAATGAACCTAGGAGATTGATTCTTTTAGTAAAAAAAAAAAAGAAGCAATGAATTTTTTATGTGTTTGTTTTTTCCACTATTGCTTATGTAGCAGTATTTGGCACTGGGTGAAAACGTACCTTTCATATCAGGTATAGCTTCTTTTCCTTTTTTTCCTCTTTTCCTCTTTTTTTTTTTTTTTTTTGGTAGCTGTTTTAAACATGTTGTTTTGAAAACGAGTCCTTGTGTATTAATTTAACATAGTCAGCTGTTCACACTTTTTAAAACTAACTTTTTGGGTGTGTGCTTGATCTAATACTGCTAAAAATAGAAAGTAACCAAAAAATCGACGGTCTATAGCAATAAGTGGTTAGGCACATTTTGTCTTATCTAAGCACTGGAGTTATGCAAAGACCTTAATGTTACATTTATTCAGTCTGAGCTTTGGTTATCTCTGAGAAAGTTGTGGGTATTTAGATCTCGTTGCTAAGGAAAGTAAATTCTATTTTTATAGTGTGACTCATGCTTTCAGTTTCTAAAGAGGGGAAGGAAAAAAAAAGATGTGTTATACTGTCTACGAGAGCGATCCTTTCCTTCAGTTTATTAAAGTTATTACTGAGTTAATTCATATACAGTTTTCTTGCATTTTATATTGAACTCTATTACAAAGAAATCGGTGTAGTAATCACTGGAATAAAAGGCACATTATTGGGACATTCATGAAGGAAGCCTGGTTTGCAGCTAGTAACTGTGACTATTTTAAGATGTTTGGTAAATCAGCACTTGTCCAGAAATAGCTGAAAACCGTATTTAAGATATCCTAAGTGTATGCAGAGTTAAACTAAGTTTTGAGCATGTGATGGTTTAGTAGAGCTTTTTTAACAGCAGTCTGTTATGTCTGACTGTCTGTTATGGCATATTACTAGGCAATTAGAAGAGTGTATAACAAAATTCATTCTGACTGGCAGATTTTGAAGAGCTCAGCCAAATTGATGGTTTATGTATTTTGGATTTATTTTTTTTTGTCATATTTTCCTAGTCTCTTTAATTCACATGAAAAATACAAATGTCTTCAGCTAGAAATCACTTTGAAACTCACAGTGTCTCTTTAGCAGAAAAGGTAATATTTATTTTCAAAATGTTCATGATAGGAGTTTGTCTAAGGAAAAGCTTTATAAATATATTATGACTGTACAAAAGAATTGTTTGATTGTGGGGTTTACTTTTTTGTACATTACTGATTAGACACTGACATCTTAGATTATATGCTAATTTTTGCTAACATATTTTTGTTGTTCTGCAATGAATTCTGGGAAATTACTGAATGGAGACCTTATGTATATGACATGTATACCTCTATTCACCTATTTTGAGCCAGAACATGTTTCTTACATTTATGGTGCTAGTGCTCTCCACAATATTTTTGTTAGAATAATTACGTATGTCTTTAATACCTAAGCCTGTTGACAAACCAAGGCTTGCATTGGCTTTAAAGGAATTAAAAAATTTCTGTATCTGATCACAGTAATCACATCTTTTGTTTTTTTTTCTGAAAAGTTTTGCAGACATTTCTTGACTTAAGCTATTCAGTTTACCCCAGTATTTTTATGAAGTTCTGTACCAAATTACCATATCGTATGCACTATTTGATAAACACTATTTATTTTTGTTAAACCTGCTCCTTCCCTTCTAGAATCCTTAATAAAACTAAAATATTTGTGGGGTGAAAAGAGACTAGGAAGTATTAAATTAAATAGTCCCTTTGCCAATGAGTGCGTGTTCACAGCATGTCTTCTCATGGCCCTGAGAGGGGCATCAGCAGTGTGTCGGTTTTGTATCTTAAAAGCACAATTACTAATGTTGTGTATGTTTCAAGTTGTTCTCAAAACACTCTGCATAAAAAAGATATTTCAAAATCTTTTTTCCTTTATTGTTTGTTTTGTTTTAGAGGAAGAGAAAAATGAAAAAAGGAAGCAGAAGTTAATTATACCAGATTTCAGCGAAGGTAATACAGTGATCTTTATTTTCTTTTTTATACAGAATAAAGTTAATGGTAAGAAGTTGAAGCAGCTTAGATTTAAAGCTTATATTTTATTTTTCTTAAGAGAGCCTACAAATGTAATTTGGTAGATATGTGTTAAACTTTTGTTCTGATTACTTTCTTTTGGGAATATTGTAATTTGTGTAGCCTTTTTGTTATGCTTAGTACATATTTATCACATATATATTAACTAGTATATTTATATTATGGTATATTTATAATACATATATCTATTTGCTAGTATATAACTATTATGCAGTGACCATTTGGTTTTTTTTTAGTGTGGAATATTCCTCCCCCCCCCCCACACAAAAAAAAAAAAAAAAAAAAAAAAAAAAGAAAACAAAACGGAACATATAATGCAACTTTTAAAATAACATAGTAAATTAAATATATA
>JANHGL010015308.1:0-22676 GCA_024611195.1 Ceyx melanurus | reverse complement strand
TGGTGTGATTCTAGTGATACTAGTTATAAGAAACATGAACAAATGGGAAGGAAGGTGAAAAAAAACTTTAATCTTAGAATAGAACAGGCTAATGGCTTACTTGGGGTAATAATATAATGGAAATTAATATCTTGTGTTGTTCCCTCCACTTCTTCTTTAATGCTACTTCTGGTATCAGAAAAAGCATGCCTCACATTGTGAACTCTTTTCAAGAATACTTTCAAAATCTGAATGGAAAGTCATAGATTATGCCTCTCTTTTTGTAGCATGACTCAAACCATTGCTGCAAAAGCTTCAGCAAAAGGCTACTGATAGGGAATAGCAGATAAATAATTTTTTAAGGAGTTACAACAGCCTTGTGTGCTGCCTACTTTGCTTTTGTGGTTGGGTGAAGGGTGGGGGAATAAATTTTATTTTCTTTTATGTAGTTAACATACATATATCAAGCAATTTTTGCCTTTATTTGTTTTGAGTATCTTCAACTCAAGCTTTATCTCCATGGTCGAGAGAGTGGTTTATCTGGGTTTATCTTTGGTTTGTCTCAGAAATGCAGGTCCCCTCGTTTTTGTTGTTCTCTCTTTGTACACTTTTGGTTTACACATATCCCTCCACTGATCTGTTTGTTTGTTTGTTTGTTTGTTCTTTGTTTTCTGACACCATGATAGTAATTTCAAAGAATATAGAGCAGCAGATATACTGGCACCAAGGATGGACAGGGTGTACCATGATGGCTTGGGAGAAGAGTGATCACTGTCATGTTTATAAGGGTAGCAGAAAGCAAAAGCCTTCATAAAGCCTCTCTGTTATGGTTCTCCAACTTGGGAAGAAGAATAACGTGATCATTGCTACCACCTTTGTAGGTCTGGCTTGAGACTGTGGGATTGAAGCTTTGCTTAGGTAGATAGATAGATAGATAGATAGATAGATAGATAGATAGATAGATAGTCATATATATATGTCTTTTTTTTTCCCTACTATGCATCTGGCCTTGTGGTGAGTGCAGTATCTCACCACAAGTATGCCAATGTCTTGGGCATTTAAGAGCTTGCATCCTGTTGATAACAACAAGTGGGCAAGTTTTAAAAGACAAACCTCAGGTATATGGGCATTTTTACAGATTTTTGACTGTGAGCTTTGTAATCAGTGACTCAATTGTGAGATCTCTAAAGTAGGCTGTGCTGCATCTGCATCATGCTTCTGAATTGGAGGTGCTTGCCTAAACATGGAGTCTCAATATATTCTTAGACAGTTTTATGATAAAATAGTGCTCTAATTTCTTTCTTATTACTGTTGTTAAACAAGACAATATAAACAGAAAGATAACATATGCAACTTGAAAAAAAAAGAGTATTTCTTAAAATTGGGTTTAAATCTTCATGCTATGTCTATATTGAGGCCAGTGATTTAAACAGAATACAATTTGCACACCTAATGCACCTAATGATGCTGCTGCTTAAAGGGGTCATACAGCTCCTTCCCTCCTTTTGCCATGCACTGTGGGAGGAGTGGTCTGCAGTGGAAGACTTTGTTGTCCCCAGCCTTGTAAAGGCAAGTGCTGTCAGGGAGCCCTGCCTGGGCACTAGTGCCTCTGTCCTTAGCATCAGGGGCACCCAGCAGCCCTTCTACACTGTTGGGGCATGGGTTGCATGGGAACTGCTACTACTCCACCTCCCCACCAAGGGCAGGTACAGGCAGTGATGTGCCCAAAGAAAAGGAATTAAGTTTAGCTATCAGTCAGGTTGCGTTCGTTGACTAAAAAAGTCCAAGTATTGGTCTATGGAAGTAAACATGTAGTCTGCCTAATGAATGCATTATTTATTAGCTGTGTGAGCTGCTGGAAATACCAAAGCGGATAAGGGCCGTGATTCAAGGCCACGAGGCTGGGCCCGCACAGCTCCATGAGCAGGGAGCCGAGGATGTGGGAATCCTCACCAAGGGGTGACTCTGCTAGTCTGGAGCAAATGTCAGGCTGCACACGTCTTCAGGTGAGTGTAGGTTAAGGATACCTTCTCATAAATGAGGAGTAGCTGTTGTTATTGTGCAATTAGAATTTACTATAATTGAATGACAGTTCTTAGTATGCAACGTGATTTGCAAGGCTGGGTTCCAGTTTTATTAATTGGACCTTCAATTTATTTGAACTTGCACTGAGAAACTTCATCAGAGATCTAATTCAAGTCAGCAAAAACAATTTGGTAAGGAAAATGTTGATATAACTTGAACTCAAATGCGTCAACAAGTCAGGTTGGGTGTAAAAAATTTTAAGAAGGGAAATTAATATTTATACTTTACTTTTTAAATAATGGAGTGGCAATACTTTTCATTTCTTGAGGACTTTTTCTTTTCAAACTCTTGCACTTAGTATATATTCAATTAAGTTACCATTTTTTGAGTTTTGGAGAATGGGCTTTTAAAGAAATCTTAGATATTATCACTGCAAAATTTTCACTGAAAATAAATAACTTCTACCTTCTCAAAATCTATTATTTTATTCATTAACAAGATGAATTTACCAAATGCAGAACATATATTACAACTGTGAACATATATTACAGCTGACACAGTCTGCTGTTATTTTCAAACTGTATGTTTTATTAAAAGTGGAGATTGCAAGGCATGAAAAAAAGTTTATCCAGTTTTGAAATCTTATCAGGTTTTTCTTAAGGCAAGATTTTATTTTATATTTACCAGTATATGTTTATAAATTTTAAAAATAAAGAGTTCAAGCATGGGGGAGCTAACGAGGCTTTAATTAATGGTATTTTTTCATTACCTTTTCAAAAGCCAAATCTTTGCACCTGAACACATCAATGGAGATAGCAGGAAGAGGCACATAGTATGTCTGTGTGGGAGGAAGGAAGGGATAGGGAGGATGAATTATTATGTGATAAGAAGCTCAAGAGGATGTAAGAGGAGGAAGGAAATTGAAGAGGCATGCTGAACAGAAGAGAGGATACAAGGAGTGGAACTATAATGACTGTTCATTTATACTTAGTGAACGGACTCTGGGCGTGTAGGCAGAGAAGTTCAGGAAGGTGGAAGAAACAAAGAGAATGTGAAAGGTGTGGAAAGGGCATATGGATGTTGCAGCTTTGCATTGTTTTGCTTCATCCACCTTGGTACGTTTTGGCAACTCTAAAATAGTAACTTTTGTATGTTGTACCATAAAAGTTAAATTTATTAGAAAGCAAGCAAGCAAGGTTTACAGGCATAACTTCATCTTTGTCAAGAAAAAGAAGGCCTCATTAATAAAAGCTTTTGTATTACCTATTCAATTATTTATTTATTTTTTAATTAGCAGAAAACCCACTCTAAACTAGAAGGGTGCTAAGTCTGAAGAGCAGCAATTGAGGGTAGGCATACATTAGAGACATATTGAAACCACTTCATAATTATCCCACACTTTCAAGCATTAGGAACCCACAAAATTCAAAGCTAAACTGAAAATCCAGTGTGAGGATTATTATTTATTATTATTTGTTATTATTATTTGTTGTTATTATTACAGATAATAATTCTGCAAAATATTGACATGGTTAGGTAATGTATCTAATGATGCTTGTTAGTTCAGTCTGGTCTAGGACAACAGATACTAAATTGCTATATTGTAGCCATATTATTACTGTGTAGATTTCAAGAAGTTAGCTCATGTGGGTTCCCTTCCTCTGCTTCTGCTCGCTTTATTTACATAAATGAGAAGCAGAAAACACCCAAAGACTTGAATCAAAAAGAATAAGATAACCCAGTTTTTATATGAACTGTAATTAATCTGCAACTTGTTACCACAAAACTTAATTTAGGGAAATTCCTAGTTAGAATCAAGAATGTTAAACATTTGTGTGAATAAGAACAGTATGTGCAGTGGTGCTGGAAGTAGCGATATTTCTTATTCAAACCATGCATTGAAGAGTTGTTGAGGTTACAGAACTTCTTCCCTTGGAAAATTACTTTATGTCAGAATGAAGTTATTGACTGCTGATCACTTCCAGACACAGAACAGTGGTCTATTAGTCCCTTCCACAGTGTAATAGCAGTTCCACATGATACATATAAATGGAATATCTCATTAATTCCCTAAATATCACTAAACTGGTCAAATCACTTTAAGTTTCCATCTCCTTAAAGAAAATTCATCTGCTTGATATTTTTCAGCTCTTTGAAAACATCTGAATAATATGGAATGTGTTAAACCAGCAGCATCTACATTGTGAGATACAAAGATCTTAACATTATCTATTTTTATTATTGAACTCAATTCCAAATGGAGTTGAAACACAAACACTGCTTTTTCTGTCCTATAAAACCCAGCAAATGTGTGTGTTTGTGGTATGACTTATGAAATAATGTTATCATGTGTCACTACATCCATTCCAAAATTAGTTTTGTGTTATAATGTTATTTACATATTAAATTAAATGCCTAAACAGTCTTATTGTAATCATGAGATAGTGATTTATTTTTTACCTCTTTTTGTTTGTTTGTTTGTTTTTGTTTGTTTTACTCAAAGTGTAGCACTAACATAAAGTGAAGTAGTATATATTCATAGGTAGTTTTCAAAGGGAAAAAAAAAATTTAAATAGCATAGATTTTTAAAAGACAATCTTAATATGCCAGATATTAATTTCTTCTCGGAGTTATTTTAGAATGCTTATAAAATTGTGTAGGAAGATTCTACCAATTGTAGCAGGTTCTAGTCTCACCACTATCAGTTGTTACTCTTCTTTCCATTTAATGGAATTGTACTTATAGCAGTCACTCCCTAATTTGAAATTGCTTTCTGCCAATTTGTTTTTGTATGAGTTACAAGTAGACAGACAATAATTCTGTGCTATAGGTAAATGGTTATGTAAAGACCATTATAGTAGAGACATAAAAGAATATAAAGTGTATAAATGAAGTCTTAACAAAGTGGAATCTTTCTGGGGAACTTCACTGTAAGGATAGCTAGGCACTCAACAGGTTGTTCAGAGAGATTGTGGATGCTTCATTCCTATAATTGTTTAAGGCTACATTGGATGGGTCTTTGAGCAGCCTGATTTAGTGGAAGGTGCCCCTGAACATGGCAAGGGGATTGGAACTAGATGGTCTTTGAGATCCCTTCCAATTGAAAATATTATATGTCTCTAAGATGAAATAGTTGTTAAAAAGAAAAATGTATAGGAAAACAGGTATTCCAAAAAATCCCATCTGCTAAGAGAAATAGGCCTTGTTTTTAGCAGTAAGAATGGGCAAGGCCAAAGAAGAAATTAATCATTAATGACCATCTAATAGACAAAGAAAACTGACCTACAGTATTTTACTTGATAATCTTAAAAGTCCTTGTATTTATATTTTGTGCTTACATATCTCAGTATCTTTTGAATTCCATGATCCAGTAAGTGTATATATTTTTGTTCATTTGAAACTGCACAACAGTGCAAAGGTAATAAAAAAAAAAACAACATGAAAGAAAAGTGAATTATTATCCAATGAAAATCACAGTGTAAATAATTTAATCTTTTTTCATTAAGTAATGTTTCCAAAGTAGCTGTCTGAGCTGTTGCCTTTCTACTAACATGTATCATTTGTTGGTTAAAATCTATTATCTAAATATAAGTTGGCTTTATATACAGCATTTCAACAGCATTCATTTAAAAATATTATCATCAGCATATGGAAGAAAAGGAGACCTATTCACTACTAGGACTACGATTCACAGCATTATGAAAAAATTTCACTGGACATCTCAGTAGAATATGTGAGATACACCTTTAAGCGAGATACATCCATGTATGTGTAAGGCTTTACAAATACATTCATAAAGCATTAGGGAATAGTTAGAAAAACACAAATACACAAACTTTCAGAAATCTGTTATCTTCCTGGTAACCTCACTGAGTTCTTAAAAAGGTCATTTGTACTCAGGAAAACAGATATGGTCCTCTGAAAGCAAATGTCCTTGTGCCTTTCTCTTTTTATATGCCTCTGTTTAATACTTTTCCACAGACAGCTTCTGACAAATAGGAAGTATGTAGGAGTCTGACATCCTTTTGTGACATGCCATCCATGGTGAAAGGTGGGAGCTCCAGACTATCATGTGGTTTGTCCAACTTCATGCTAGATATCATTATCATCATCAGGATCAAAGGAAGAGCATTCTAATTTTCTAAGGCTGTGGCAAGTCCAAAGTATGTATTTATTAATGTTCTTTCTGGCCTAGCCTCTGTCCTCAAAAGTAAAAAGCACCATCTCATAATTTGAAAGGCCTTATATCACACTGGAATGTGTTCTCTTTTTCAGTGCGGTGTTTTCACATTCTATTTTTTAATATAGTAATTACACAGCTCGCCCCACACTACTTCTTTAATGCATATCTTATATTTAATAATAACATGCACTTAATAATACTATTTAATTGTCATAAATATTAAAAGCTATATAATGTATGCACATATAAAGACTGTGGTAATGAAGGTGTTTTAAATAAACAACACTGATTGAAATTCAAGTGCTGAGGCTCAATGGATCCTGAAATTAAAACTGGCTGTACAAATAAAACTAAAATTGCCTTTGTTGATCTTCATTGTCTAAGAGGACAGGAATATGACATATGAACAAGTAGGGTAAACAGTGATGGAAAAGTTAACACTTTTTTTCTTTGAATAATCTACAGCATTGACTTTCTATAAAGGAAGGCAAAGAAGTGCACTAACCTATTCTTTATCCTCACTTGTACTCTAGCTCCTTTTCTCTGGCAAGGATCACAAGAGGTGCCAGACATGGCCCTAAAAGCCCAAGGCCCATCTGGAGGAGCATTCTCTTGCCACAGGAAGCAAGGAAATGGCCATTAGGCTGGTTTCCAATCAAGCCCTGGGGAGGGCAGGCACTCTGAGAGTGCCAAGGCACAGCTGGAGGAACCCCAGCCAGCCATATCAGGGAGGTACCAGGAACTACTGGAGCTCATGGGCAGCTGAGCTCTCCATGCTATGACCTATGCAGACTCAGATACAACTACATTAGATGAAGAGATTTTTAGACTTACGCCTAAAAATTGGCGTAAGTCCATTTTACTCCTGCTGGCCACAAGCTGTGAATTGTACATTTTGCACTTTATAAATGACAAATTGAAAGTGTTTATTTGAGCAGTGCTTTTTTAACTCTTCAAGTATATGTGACATAAAGCTAGATAGTCTCAAATTGCAACATTCAGATATTAATTTCAAAATCCCACAATGGTGGAAATGAAATTTAACAGAAGCGGGAAAGGGTTCAGCTGTGAAATTTACAGGTTGAGAATATAAAATGTAAAAATACCAAGAACTTAAAATCAGGGTCTGTGGATTTTGATTCTGCTTGGAGTTGTTCAGTTGCTTTGCATGTTTTATGTCAATACCAGTGTAATTGAAAGGTCTCAATCTGTGAAATCTAAGACAGGGACAGTACCACTCAGTTGTTGCAGCAAGAAAAATTACTTTTGAAACAGTCTGATAATGTATGTGAGTGTTTCTTAATTACATGTGGCCATGCATTAGTTTCTGTACTGACAAATAGTAGCAGTTCTTCAATATTGAAGAATTGAATAGTACTATGAAATACATTTGAAAACTGTTTTGGATTGTTCCAGTGAAATATATTTCTGTATGATAGGAGTAATTATAAAGAGATTGAGAATTAGAGGAGGCTTTAATTAGATGGTAAAATACAAAAAAAAAAAACCAAACAAAAATAATCAGTCAAAATAATTATTTGGACTTCAGAAAGCTTTCTTCACAGGAACAGCTGCTAAGGAAGCTAAGTAGTCGCTGGAGGTGACACTGGAAGTGAGGGAACAGCTTGTCATGGGGTAAAGATGGTTAGATAAAGTAAAAATACCTATCCATCCTCCTCTATGGCTGAAAGATTACAGTGGCCTGCTTCATTGCTTCATTCTAGGGTAGTTGTTACATTAATAAATGTATTAATGAATTGGAAAGAAAGTTTATCAGTGAGATGACAACATCTGCAGTGGTACAATTAACTAGGTTACTAAAGACCAAAACATACCTTGTGGGAACTTCAAAAGATGACCTCAGCACTACATCAATGGATGGCACAAATAAAGCAGTGATGTATGAAAGCTAGCAGGCATTTAAAGAAGTGATTTCAGCTACTTATGACCTCTGTTGCATTCTAGATTAATTTATAAATATCAGGGAAGGAGATTAAGTCATTGTGGACAACTCAATAAAACCTATGATCTCCATTAATGGCCTTTCCTCTCCTCTTAAAATAAAGCAAACTCCTTACTGCAGAACAGGAGACAATGGCAACCAGATCCTATCTGTGTGATATTAATCTATATACAGACGATAGCATATAATGCAGTACCATATTTATTCTGGCTGTTGTAGTAGAGAAGAAATGAACAAAAAGAGAGAAGAAAACAATCGATTTCCACATATGTTGTGCGTCTTTCCAAAGTACAACAGTAAGTGAAGATTCAGTGAAAGTGAGGAGATGCAAATTTTATATATGTATTTGTATATTTACAAACTTTCTTCATTAAGTATTTATCCAAGTAAAAGGCACTGCAAGAAGAATCCAGACTTGTAGTTGCTTTCTTTGGGAGGGCAATTTAAGTGTGTAAAGCCAAAATGATGTATGTGTTTGTAGGATAAGTCGTTACAGGGTGCTGAGTATCCCATACAGATTCTTGTCAAGAAATTCAGAGGCGCAAGGTATCAGTTCAGATCTCAATCGAGTCCTTCTGCTGTTCCCTCTATGGGGCAAGATTTGTCCTTTCTGCACCACTGTTGAAACAGCTGAGGTATTTCTTGGGTAGTTCTTGTTTCTTGATTATATTTTAGTTAGTACTTTGCACACCTTAAGCTTACGGAGTTATACCTGTAGTTAGCCATACTGTTTCTCTTCAGTGTCTGCTTGACACATGCTACATGTGTCTCCCTGCAGTTTAAAGATAAGGATAATACTAAATCCTATATGTATAAACAAACTACATAGTTGTACAGTAAATGCACTGGTCTTACCATGAACAATAGCACAGTCACAGCAGTGAACTTTACACAGTGTATTTGCAAGTGGAATATATAAGAGGAGAACAAGGAAAATAGTTGGAGAAGTCATTTTCTCTGTGTTGATGTAATGAACTTATTGTGCTTTTATTGAGGGGTGAATGCCTGATGTTTAAAATCGAATGCTGCTGCTAAGAGGTCAATAGCTAAAGTAGTGACAGGAGTGCAGGAGACAATTTAAAACAATTGAAATCTGTAATAATTTATGGAGAGGTAGAAGTTATTAAGCCATCCTCATCTATTGTTTACCTCACGCTTTCTTACACTCCTCACTGATCAATGAAATTGCTTGCTGTTCTGTGTAAAAAGGTCATGTGACACTTCTCTTGCAGTTGGATTTAGCAAAGCAGTTTGACACTTCTCTGTTGTATTGAATCGCTTTATAAATCTGGAGACTTAACACATTTGGCTAGATCAGAACTTCCTTGCAACCCAGGAAGGCCTAACTGTAATCCACAGAAAATTCTGGTAATTTATTTTTCAAATAAATATGCTTATGATGTGTGTGCCATGTACAGAGGAATAAATATTCTGTCTTATAATGGAAAAAATATAAGAATCTCTCAGTTTCTGGCTCAGTTTCTGGCTATACAGTAGTATATTTGTTAAGCTTTCTCTGTATGTTATTAGTGGGATAATTATGTCTTTAAAACTAATTTATCACATGTAGGGAATAATAATATCTTTTTAATGTTTTATTAAACTTATCTAGCGAAAATATCATCAGATTGTCTTTCTAAACTTCCCAGATGTAGTTGAAATATCTGATTTCATAATTATGAGGTGTGCTATAACTTTTCCTTCTTTGCAAAGCTCCCAGGATGGATCTCAAAGAGTCCAAGTATGGAGAGAGAAAACAAAAGTAGTTATTAAAGAACATGTTACTATTGACTAGGTGGTGTTGTTGGCTTTTGTTGTCTTCGCTTCTTTGTCTTCTGGGGTACTTGCACTCAGCAAACTTAATGACTGAGCTGTATGAAGTAGTTAATGCAGTGGTAATGAAATTCCTTCCACCAGAGAATTTATGCTTAAAGGCAGTGCAGCTACTAGTGCTCACGTTGAACATAGCATGGAATTTGACCTTTATGAAGCAATTGCAAAGAGGCTTTGAAATCACTGTAATAATAATATCCATGGAAAACAGAAAGGAGCTGGGAAACAGGAAAGTTTTAGTGAGAAGAAGAGCGTATTATACCATTACCTGTCCTGCATACCTTCTGTCCTCCTTCAATTCCTGAATACTACAATTCTTTGCTATTTATTTTTTTTCCCACCTGACAACTCTTGTAGTAATATCCACATCAGTTCTCTTTCCTTATAGCCACATAATATTATTTTTTTAGAGGCATCATCTGTCCTTATCTGATTCAAAGGAAGACGTTTGGCACCATTTATATGCAGTGTTGAAGACAAGATGTTAAGCAAGGAAGCTAATCTAACCCATTGTGGCCATTTTGATGCTACAAAGTGGACTAAAATTTACATTCCTTCTATTGCTGGCTATCCTACAAGGCATTTCTGATACTGGCACATAAAGTGTAGTGCAGCTTTCAGTTCTTCGTGGAGAAAGAAGGATTAAGAAGGATTTACCCAATTTCCTGGTGTTGCTGTCCTAAGCTGCAGGTTTGGACCCTGGGAAGGCAAGGCTCATACATGCCTCAGGATTTCCCACAGGAAATGGTGCCTTTCAAGGTGTCGTTGCAACGTAACAATCAAAGATGAAACAAGTTACTTCTGTTGTCTGATACCTGCATCTCCTCAGGTCTCTGCTCAAATGAAATGCTTTAAGCTCGCATTTTTTGTCAAATGTACTTTATTAAAAAGGAGGTTATATTCTGGGGGCTATTTCAAAGGTAAATTAGTATGGGCTTGGAAAGGTTTTTCTTTATGTGCAATAATTCTTTAAGCTGCCTGGCTGCACACGCTGCTGATCTCTTTCAGCCAGCTGGTGGTTTCCCAGACAGAGTCTGTTACATGCATACGTCACGTGGATTTCTGATGCGCTTGCAAATACTGTGATCCCTAGAGAGGCATGGTCTTTTTTGGACTGAAATGCTCAGTCATTGTGATGAGATGTTCTGCTTAGGAATTCAGGGCACAACTTAGACCTAGCTGTGGATCATGCCATTCCACCTTTTTTTTCTCATAAGCAATGGATGTGATATGTTTCACAACGATGTTTCGTCTTATGTTGGTGCTCTCAGATTGCACTTGTGAGAACACAGCATCTCAAAAATGATTTACAAACACGGATGTGGTGTTTGATGGCACTTCTGTTTGTGAAGGAAAAAGCATATGTTTGCCTTGTGGTGTGTGCCTGTGGATCAAAATCCAGGGAAAAGTGTTCTGACTACATCAGTGATAGGCATGTTACTTACCGAAATAATTTTAAAAAAGTCAAAATGCTGAATCTTATATGCTGTAGATTGTTAACATACCATTTATTGATTCTCTCTTATGATTTATGGCTGTAATGGACTTTATGAAACCTAAGCCAGTCTGTTTTACCTTTGTAACAATAGACTGAAGAACAGTGCTCTAAATGGCATAAGTGGAATGAAATGCATGCAAGGAGAAGACCACACAAGTAATTAAATGTATATGGTACATTGAAGTCCTTTTTGGCAAAGTTCAAATAAACTCCTTTTTAATGTCTGAAAATCAGAGATCTAATCTTGGTTTTAAATCTGTTGCCACTACTATACTTAGCTGCAGTAATTTGCATTTCAAGTGTACTGGAATCTCTGAGCACCTCCTTTGTGTGTTGTATAATTACTGTTAATACCTGATTTCACAGTTATTTATAGCCTTGATGTATTGCTTGACTGTTGCTAATGTCTCATTTACTGTTCTGACCACCTCGAACAGTCTTTTACATGATACTTCCTGGAGTTGTCTAGTCTTTTATCCTCTGGCTCTATCTTCTAATTTCTCTCTGTCTGTAATACAGTCTCATATCTTTGCTTCACACAGTAATTTTGTATTGCAGGATTCAATATGGAAGCCAGGGAGTGTAGTAAGGTTAGTTCGCAAGCAGAAGGTGGGTACACTAGTGTTCTAAAGAAGTGACTCTGAGAGGCCACAATTCACACAGCTCCTGGTTCCAGCTAGGTATAGGGACACTTATATTCTGCCTAAGTTCGTATTTCCACTGCAAGAACTCCATCCTCTTGCCAAGGGCACTTATTTCCACCTGGCCTTTTGTGCTGGCACTTAGTCTATGTGGTTGCTTGTCAAGCCAGATTGAGGATTGATCCAATGGAAAATTAATGTTGTATTTCTTCTGGTTTGCTTTTTGGGTCAGTTCCCTAATCTGCTTTATGATGCAGCGGTAAGATGCAAGTGTCAGCACAAACAAGGTGGAGGAACAAATGATTGAGGTCAGGAGAGAGGGCAGAAAGGACCACCTCTTTTGGCAGATGTCCTGATTTGTGCTATGGGTTGAAAGTCCCGGGTTGCACACTCACTGAGAACTGGCAAATAGGAATTGTTGCCTTGCACCGGAGCAAGAGTCTGCCAAAAAGGTGATTGGCAACATCACTCATCTTTAAATGGCAGGAGCTTCTGGCTCCCTATTCAGTTTCTATTGACAAGCTTTGTCTTTAATACAGGAAGTGTCTGTGAAGTCTGGCAACCCAGCCTTTCAAAGTTGTTCATCTCTGCTGCACAAAACCCAGTGGTACAGGTTACATAAAGGACTCTGCAATGTAAATTGGCATAACTAAATGCCTTATAGAAGATAAGCATAATTACCCAAACCCCTAGGTAGAAGCACCCATAACATTTGCCAAACAAAAATTCAGATAATTGGGCGATCTGGCTTAGCACATTCTGAAATAGGCGTGTTGGATCTAAAAATCTCTGATTCAGTCTTTCTAGCTCGGTGAGTTGGATTTCCAGTTGGGATATTCAGTCAGCAGGGCTTAGGTTTTAAACCAGATACATAAAAAACACCAAAGCCTTTGCCTCAGGGTCTGCCATGGGAGTTACATTCCTGGTTAAATCAGAATACCATCTGTACTGCCAACTGCAATGTGAGAGTTAAGCAACTTTTTTCTAAGCAACCAAAGGCACCTAACAAAAATAGGTAACACTTCTCGCCAGGCTACTTTGTTTTTCCTAGATTGTTCCAGGCCTGTAAAGTGTGTATTTCAGATTGTGACTCATTACCCAGATCTAATTTACCTGAAAACATAGGTAGTCAGGCAGGCAGGCAGATAAAGTTACTTAATGGGTGATGGACCGAACTAGATAAATCTTAATCTGTTTATTAAAAATGGAGGCAAATATTTTTGACAAGACAGTCTGAACTAGAGATGGCTGTTAGTGGTGAAATAAATGAACTGTTGTGAATGGAAGGTAAATGAAGTTTATACTGTTCAATTGTGCTGATGATTTTGGCAAAGTTGATCAAGGGAGGTGCTGTAGAAGCTCAGTCACTTGGCAGTGGCAGCTTATGTATTGTCAAAATTCACTCCCTTTTATGATACATTAATTATCAGGCCAAAACTCAACCACAGTTAAGGGAAAATTTTCATCAGGAACTGAAGGGAGAAAGCTTTCTAGAAATATTGTAATTTAGTGCAAACTAGGCACTTTTAATTTTAGAATGTTTACATAAATCTATACAAATTCATGGACAGAAATGCACATCTAAATGCCCTAAAGTTTGCCCTGGAGTGTTGTAGTAATTACCTGCTTATGAGTGGTGCATGTTAATTTTTGCAGATGATTTATCTGGTTTATCTGGCTTTTAAAGGTATGATATTTTCCCTTCTTTTTAATTTTTACTCTTTTTTTCATGCTTCTGTTTTCACAACAAAGTACAGATAGCATATTTAACAGTGTGTTCCTGTAATTATGAGTGAAGGGGGGAAGCTCAGACAAGAATAGACAACAAGAATCAAGAGCTGAAGGTGAGGCAGCTACTCAGTTATCTGTGAGGAGGAGATAACGGGCAATAACATGAAGCCAGTGCAGAGATGAGGCCAGAGTGGCAAGCAGAAAGGATACTTTTATCGGTAATGTTTCAAACCAGCTATAAAGTAAGTATTAAAAAAAAAAGGAAAAGAAGTAATTACAGGAGCTAATTCTAATGTAATTTTGAAGTACCTTTAATAATGTGCAGTAAAGCAACTATGGGTTTACCTAAGCAACTTGGGCACATTCTGGATGTGACCTGCATACCTGTTTGAAAAGAAACACACATCCAGTGACAAATTTTGTTTATTTTTTTTAATCAAGAGTACATGCTTAAGAATTTGTAAATAAGACCTAGCACAAGGACTTTTAATGTCATATTTTTCTTAATGAGGCCTGGGCTAGGCATTAACCCCTCCGTTGTAAATGTATTTGAGCATCTGTTTTGTCTGAAAAGTAATCAAAGATACAGATTATATGAGCCTTCAATATTCATTGTTATTTACCTCTGAAAGATTCATCTGGTTGGCTTGTGATTGCTTTTCTAAAGGAAATGATGCATTTTAATTAATTTACTGTGTGTAGTTTTAAATGTCGGGGACATTTTTGTTACTTAACCAGCAAACTCGTGCAGTAAGGGATGATGCAGACTTTTTGAAATAAGGCTATTTAAAGGAATAACTTATAAGAGATTTCAGGTTCGGGATGTCTAAGTACAGTACATGCTTTCTTATTGTTTACTTTTTAAAAATTCTAATTATGCAGCATTTCAGGCCACAGCTAAGGTGTGTTTATTGAGGTATATTTGTTGATATTTAATTTCATTGCATGGCTTTTTTTCTGCTGATTCTTTTAACTATGATAAGGACACAAACTCTTGACTATGATCCCTTTTGAGTATTGACACTGTGTTTGAAAGTTCTTGGGAAATAGTAAAAGTTTCTCTATCATCAAAATACATATTTGAGTGCATAATTCAATTAATATGTCATAGTCATAAAATGTTTAAAGAAGCAAACTGCTTTATGTGCTAATATGAAAAAAAAAAACCCAACAACTTTTTAAATGGAAATCCATGTAGCTTTTGTAGAAACTTAGGCCTCTCTTCACTGTTGGTTGAGTTTATTTAAAGAGCTTTTCTAGTCACCTTTGAACCCAAATGATTTCTCCAGATGTACAGAAGTGAACAATGTAAAAATCTTGCTGCTTCAGCAGAACAGGATCCAGCTGGCAGGGAACTGGATCTGCAAGTCATTGGTTACAGCTGTGTTTCGATTTATGTGATGGTTGAAAAAATAAATTACTGGATTAAATGGCTAGAGAGAGGACTCTTTGTTTAGCCCTTGTGTGGGGACTGAAAGTGTTTATGGTGCTGTTTTCTAGACAGCCTTTGCAAAGTAAGCCGGACAAATAGACTTATTCAAAACTTCTCTGAAATGTTGCAAATTCAGCTTTATTTCTTTACAAAAGAAACTGTATGTTTTTGTATTATGCTGTCAGCCAGCAACCGTTTTTAACGTCTCTTGGCCTTTGAGAATGGCAGTAGCATTTTAGCAATGTCTTTTAAGCATTGCAGTTTATCACTAGAAGGCAGTTTCCTTTAGTTAAAGGTTTTAAAATGCATTTCTTGGCATGCACACAAATACATGTAGGGACTCTGTCAAACTCATAACTTTTTAATGGGTTTAATATGTCAGCTTTGTATACCACTTACCTTTTGCTCTACATAATAATGCTGATGTAATTGTAAATAGGGTGCACAATAATTTACAGAGCAGGCACAATGAAACCAGAAATTAATGACAAGTGTTTGGATTATCATATATCTTATTTTAATGTTATAACTATGGTGATTATGTCTCATTACTTGATATCCTGATTCTGCAAAGATTTGCATGCTTAATTTTACTGAGCAGTCCCCCTGTCTTTCCTACGGCTGCATTGTGCCCAGAGCTCATAATGGATTTGTTAGGTATTTTGCTAAGAAATGTGTTGAATCTTTTTTTTTTTTTTTCAGTTCTTTGTAAGAGTATGGTCCTGTGAAATCCCATAAGCAGCCTTTTCTACTGAAGGTAGCCTGGTTTGAAAGAGTTGAGATACATCTTCTTGCAATGAAATCCCGACTCCACTGTAGTCACTGGGTGTTTTGCCACTGATGTCTCTTTAGGCTCGAATTTCCTTTAGAACTTGATTCTAATGCTTATAGTAAATATCACAAGACTTGCAAGTGATTTCTCTTAAGTAGTACAACTGCTTGTGAAGTGATAGGGTACCAAATATGAACAAAAGATTTTAATAAGACCAACAATAGTTTTAAAGACTTTTTGCAGATGCTATGGAGAGATAAATAGTACCATATAACCTTCAGTCATGACAGTAAGAATATAGTGCATTTTTTTAAGCTTTAGCTGGCTTTCAGCATAATAGCTTGAAAAGCCAGGAGCTTTTCAGAACTTATATCTGCTTATTCAGCAATATTTCCTAGCAATTATTTTAGGCTGACCATTTAGTTTCATTTTACAGTCATAAAACAGTCAGTAGCTGTAACTTGGTGTCAGTTACATACTATTTAAAAAGAGTATAAACATGGAAAATTATGGTTGTGATTAGATCATAATTATTGTCTTATCATGATCCAATTGCTTTTCTAAAAACAGTTTGCACAAATAATTTTCAAAGGATTGCCTTCATAAAATCCTACAAAATGCTGACCAAGGAGACCTAAATGCCATAACAGAAGTTATTTTTCCAAGGCAAAAATGAAATCAAACAAGTTGTCCAAGTTCCATCATAAGCCACCCTCAGAAATACCAGAGAGAGGCTTAAAATATTTTAAACTGAATATTTCCCCTCCCCCCACTTTTATTGTTGTCTCTGAGCAGCATTATTACATTAAGAGCCATGCGACAGAAAGTCGTGGTGATGCAGAATAAATAACCATAATGTATCAAAAGCAGACAAAGGTGTGATTGATCTGTCTGGAATTGGCAGACTCTTTCGCTGTGTCAGGCTGTTTCTTTGATCAATGAAGGTATAGCCTCTGACCCTTAAAAAAAATCAATGAGATTGATTGAAAGGAGAGAGAGAACTATGAGAATGCAGGATAGCTTTAACCTTCACTGTCTAGAAAATGTAAAATGTACTGGGTTTGCAGTCATTGAACCTGCTATTTTATATTTTCTTATTAAAATGCTTTGGTTTTCCACAGCCTACTTTTAAAACCTCTTGAAATAAGGCTGTAGAACTGGAATGTCTGAAGGTTTCTCACAAATGTTTATCTTCTTATCCCACTGTTGCGAAAATAGAAGGGGTTTTTTTTCTATAGCAAAATTCTGTACATTCTGTTGCTTTTTGCCATATGTGCACAATGCCTTTAATTTCCTTTTATAAACTCTGAGTTTTATTTGACATATACCTATGCAAGAACTGGTGCTCAGAAAAATAGTTCAGATCTTTTCAGAGACATTATATCTGTCCGAGCAATGTTGCTTGAATTGCCCTATTTACAGGATCAGGCCCCTAGATGATTGCAAAAATAATGTGAAACCAGCATATTCAGGGAATAAACAACATGTTTTGGCAATCTTATTCAATGTAATCATCCATTTTTATCTGTTTTTTATATATGTAAATACACATTTATAGCTAATAAGTAAAGAGTAAAAATGTCATATTGGAAAATTTAGGAAGCAAGTCTTTTAAAATAGTGTTTTGCATTTCGTCTTTCGTATTGAACAGACTGCAAATGCAGACTTGACTGTTTAGTCAAAAACAGTTTTATGAACAATTGGAATTTCATTTTAGTACCATGTCTTTTCTTCACATTGTGCTGATACTGTATTTAAGCAGTAACACAAAGCAATTAGTGAAGTAAGTATAAAAAGTGTACATAAATGGAAAAGTTGATTCATTCATTATTTCATGCTTTTGAAGCTCAAGAATAGAGGTAAAAAAAATAATAAATATAATAGTGCTTAGTTTTCACAAGTAATTATTTTTAATTGATAATGTCAGTGAAATCAAGATCTTTATTGAGTAATAATCATGTACTTTCAAACTAATTCAGACTGCAATAATTTCTGCTGTCATATGTCTGTGTTTTAATAAAGAGCAGGTGAATTGACAAGTGAGCAAGGAGATGCTGTAATAGCATTTCTCATGTAAGAAGGAGCTTGCTTAGGGAGAGAAGATATTGCTGTTTCTCTGTATTTTTACTTGTGTGAGTTCCTTTCTGTAATAGATAGTCTAGGCTATATATATATATATATTTAGTATTTCACAGTCAGGTGGGAATTTCAGCTAAGTTACAAAATGTGCAGTTAGTAGAAAATAAAGCATAGTCTAGGTGTAGCATTTCTAAACAAGAAATTAAGAGGGCTTTGCTTTGTGTTTATGTGATAGATCTGGGACTAGATAGCTGTGGGATTTTTCTGGTCTTTATACCCTAATGTCCATCACTCGGGTAGAGAAGGTATCATGGACAATCATACAGAACCAAGACATGCTTACACACAGATCATCTCTAACAGTCTCATTCTTCTCAGTTATTTAAAAGCTACATTAAAGGCAGTTAAACCTTTTATTGTAATGGGTATCCCTTTCATTTGCACTGTAGTGAAGAAACTTTTGCTCCTAGAAAAAGAAAAGGGATGTGGGTGTTGCCTCCTAGTCGAAGCACACTAACAATACGAACTACAAAGTCGGAATAATGTTTTTGGTGCATTTCTCCTTTTGTGTTAGACACATACTGATTTTGCTCCATGCTCTTGTCATGACATACTCTTAACATTATTATCTGTTATTCAAGAGAATCCTAATCTTTCACAGAAAGTTTGCATTAACATCACAAATTACCTTACTCTTTCTGTTTAAGAAACAGAAGGCTTATCCTCTATTTAAATTGCTTTTGATATCTGACAATCACATCCTCAGGATGCTCACCTCCCTCTCCTCTCTGTCCTTAAGTAATAATCCAAGAAATGTCTTTTTTTTGTCTTTTTTTTTTTTTAATAATTTTTGGGGGGTTGGGGAGGGTAGGATTTCAGCAATGGCTGCTTCTCTAATGCTGTTCTTCATGTATACAAACTGCATCTTTCCAGTGTGGTTGTGAATGCTGTCCCCTTGTGGATGATGCCTACAGTCTTAACTGCTGCTTGCAAAACTGAACAGTACCCTTTAGCCAATTTAAGGTGGTGTCTGGTGCATTGCATTCATTTAGCATTACTGAAGGATAGAATTAAGGTTCTTTTTGTACCTCATCCCACTGTCAGCTAAATCTTTCCCAGAACAGATGCAAAGCTGAGGTCATTTTTTTTCCATCTGTGAGGGGTCAGTTACTGCAACAATCATTCCTGGCTGAGGTATTAGCCTGCTAAAAAGCACCTATTCTAGCAGCTGAATAATTTTCTAGACTTTTTTTTTTTTTTTTTTTTTTCTGTACATTTCTACTAATGAAAACAGCTGGGTCATTAAATCCAGCAATCGATCTCCAATTATAACCTGTCTTGGATAGCACTGCGCCCTGCCCTGGCAGGTGCCCTCCCTGTAGACATACCCCAACCTCAGCCTTGGCCTCCGCTGTAAAACACCTATTTGTTCCCTCTGTCCCATACCCACTCCCAGCACCTCTAGGAGGACAAATTCCTCCCCAAACTATTATGGTATGGAGGCTAATTCTGCTATTGGGCATTCACAGCACTGAGTGGACTAAGGCTGTGCTTTCAATCTGAAAAGAAGATCTGTGGTTAAAAAAGGTGTGGTTCTGCTTGGAAACAGAGGCACTGAGTGCAGACAGTGATGTAACTATAAATGTAGTGGAATTCTCTTTCACCATTATTATTTGAGTCTACCAGCAGAACAAATCAAATTTAAGAGACCAAAATTCTGAATACCTGCTACCTGGATTCTTTCTTTCCTCCCAAGAAAATGAACATATATGTGACAATTACTGGAGCATTGTTCCAAAAGGTTTTTTGATCTTTTCAGGACCTGCACAGGAGTAAAAAAAAAAGCTAAATGGGTGACATTTAATCTTCATACAGTGAATAATAATTACAGGCAAGATTTTAAGGAGGTCCTGCTCATATTCAATCCTGATGGTTCTTTTCTTCTTGGATCACATGAGGATTTACTGTACCGTGGATGCAAAATGTAAATGATTCGGCAATTCTGTGAAATTCAGACATGCATATAAAAATGTCTCTCCAACTTTTTCACACTTACCCTCAAACTGAAAATGGATTTTCCTAGTGGTTGATTAACCAGAAATGAGTTGTTTCTAACTGGGTTGAGGAGAGAAGAGTTCAGTAATATTGGATTAGTGAAAGGAGCTTCAGTTTAATTCAACTAGTCTTCTATTTTTAATCTCCAAGGATACAGCTGAGTTGAATGTTAATTAAACAGCAGTCTTTGATCCACCCAGCCACTCCCGGAGGCATAATAATAATATATAAGCACACATGCAGCAAATATGTAATAGTTACATTTAAAGGACTATGGCACCTAAGCTTGCCATATTCATATTTAAGACATTTTCTTGCTTACCCATTCTTATATTATTTAAATGGGGAAAGGGAAGAAGAGGGAAAGAGACAAACTTTGGTGATCTGAAAGGTAGGGCAGCAGAGCAAGTGTGAGTTCCAATTTTGAGGATGTATAAGGGTTAATGATTAGAAAAGTAGAATCAGGAAAGACCTTAAACCCAGGTCTATGACAGTGGTAATTGAGCTGATTGATTACGACATCTCGTTTCAGACGACTATTGATTTAATCTAGTCTGCAGTCCCATTGGCCCCAGAGGTGTTCCCAAGTGAGGCTCAGCACTTGAACCTGGGTACTCTTCCCTACTCATGTCTGGATATAAATTTCCAGTATCTGCAGCCATTTATAATTCTCACTCATCTTCATGCTTTTATTCAAAAACTTCTAATTTCAGCAGGCTACTATTTTTAACCATTGAGGAGGCAGACACAGAGAAAATGAAATGGCATAGAATGAAAAGGGTGGGTTAAAAAAAAAAAAAAGCAGCAGCAAGATAGAGAGCTGGGGCTATGTGGCTAGTATTTGCATCTGTTGTTTCTGATTCGCAGAGCTAGCAGAGGCTGCTTTTGGAGGCAGTCCACAAAGCTGGGCTATCAGTAGGCAGTTTGCTGTACGCGCACGTTCAATTATTAAAATAGTAGACTTTTTTTTCTGTCTGATAGCCATAGCGAGGTCATGACATTAATTTATCCAGGGTATTGTGGGTAACTATACAGAAAAAATAGCATAAAGGGCACAGATGCTGGAGCAGCAAAAAATGGATGGGTCTGAGCAAAAGGAGATTAAGAGGCGATGACCAATCTAATGTACGCATAGCAGTAAGAAGCCGGCATCCGTCACAGACTATTGATGGCCATAAGTATTTTAAGCCATGCTGTGCATGTGTTAATTTTTTATTTTTTTTTAATACCTCAGTAAATGCTAAGATGAATGCTGTAATCCTGTGTTTTTTTTCAGTTTCCCCAATCTGATTTCGGTCTTGTTTTTGTTGTCTCATGCTTGGCGTTCTCTGCTTGCTCTCTGTCTCTGTATGTGGGTGTGTGTCTGTCTCTGTCTCTCCCTTTCTCTGAGATTACAAACTTAACTGTTTCCTAATTGTCTACTTTCCTCCATCCTTTTCCTAAGAAATTAATTACCATCATGACAACCGGTCATAAGCTCGTGCTAACTGGTTTTAGGGCGTGTATCCGGCGTTCTGGCTTCCTTTCTTTACTTCGGGGCTGAGCGGTGTTTTCTTTTGGACCTTTCCTGTGAGCAGATGCCCTTCACGTTTGCTGCCTCCATAAGGTTGCCAAAGGGCTACCTGAGCCGGGACTGCGGTGTAGCACTGCATCCTGGCACATACCTGCCCAGCTACGCCGAGAGTTTCTGCGGGTGCCAGGCAGCATTGAGAATTGGCTGGCAAATTGTGTATCACCTGTCCCACCCTCTGGTAAATACTTTTTATACAGCAAATCACAGTGGCGTGGTATTGTCTGGAAAAATAATTCCCAAATACCGTTGGAGTAAAAAGGGAAAAGGCGAAAGATTGTCAGTGCTGTAAGTCATAAAGTCCCTTGCCTTAAGAACAAAGGAACAAGGTAAAAATGCACACATTCATGATCAGCAGATTTTCATAGCCTGTCAGACAACTTGTGCCTGTGTTTCAGTTAACAGCCTTTGTACTTTGTTTTGTGTTGTGTATTTTATATGTGTGTCTTGAGTTTCTGTGTGTGTGTCTGTGTGTATTCGATGTATGTGTATGTGCAAACTGCTCTACCAACACAGAGCAAATACCATGCAGATAAAACACAAGCATAGCTCAAACATGCATTTTCAGTACTTGGTGTGGTGGTGAGGCTGTATTGCCATTGTTCTCTCGCAGAGCTCCCTCTGATGCAAGCAGTGTCAGTATTTTATTTTAAGAAGTCTAAAATAATTTTTAAAACCCCAAGAACGAAATAAACAAAAAACAAAACAAAACAGAAAAAAAAAATCTTATTTTAGTTAAATATTGGTTGAAGTCCAGAAACTCACTATTTCAGCACAGTGAATGGTGATTCAGACCCTGGCAGTGTTTTGGCTATGAGACAATTCCTACTTATAAAGAGCACAATGAGGGTGGGGGTTGCAGGAGGGGAGGGGGGGGGGGGGGGGGGGGTAGGAGGAGAGCATTAATTTTGAGGA